>VDFB02334774.1:0-10498 GCA_007258455.2 Sequoia sempervirens | reverse complement strand
TTTAAAACTTTTTGTGAGATTGCAAGGAAGGGCCAGGATGCCATCGTGTGGCTCCATGGTAGCCTTTAGATCATAAGCCTCACCATTTGTATTGATAGAATCCCATGGGGTCCACCGCGTAAGTTGGACACATGTCACCCTACCACATCCCTATAGTTGACTTTCCATTTTTTTTGTATTCCTTGCAAGGAAGTGGGGAATAATCCCTAAGTATACTCTTGAGCACTAGAATTGGGATCAAGCTTCAGAGATTAGGCATGCAGCTTGCCGCTTGTTTGAAAAAGTGAAGAAGGAAGGCTAAAGATGAGAACCATGAAAACTAGAAACCATCAAGGATCGATATTCGGTCCAACCTCTTATCGCATACCAAAGGTTGGAAGAAGGAAGAACGAGATCAAAAAGTCCAAAAACTGCTACCTTTGTTGAGCATCAAAGATTGGGAGGCGGCCTATCGAGATACCTCATACCGAAGAATGTAAGAGGTAAGGTGAAAGCCTAACCTATGAAAACTAAAGATCTTGATACTTAGCTAGATTTCGAAGGAAGGAAAGGGAATGGAGGGAAGTGAGAGAATGAAGGAAAGACAAAAGTGGGAAGGAACTAAAGAGTCCAAAGTTAATCCTCAAAAGATCATCAGAGATTGAAGGTCAGGGGTTCAACTTATCACTTACCACTTACAACAAAGTGGTAAGAGGTAAGAAGGAAGAGCGAAGCCCAAAAGTCCAAAAATAAGGACTTACTCAAATTTTGAAAGAACTGATGAAGATGTTAGAGAAGAAAGGGAAAAAGAACCTAGAAGAAATGCAAAGGGGAGCAAGGTTTTAGAGGTTGGGCATTGGGAGGATGCCTTACATCTTACCATTTACCATGAAGTGGTAAATAGTAAAGAGGATGAAAAAAACTTGACACACAAAAAGAAAACACTTAGTCACTTTTCCCACTGACATATAGGTAATCCAAGGGTCAAAGGGTAGAAACACCTCTTGCTGCAACAAAGGTAAGAGGTAAAAGGAAAGAGTTGAAGCCTAAACAATGAACATCAACACATAGTTGATTTTTAGAATGAAGGATGATGTTTAGGAAGAAGGTATACCAATACAAAGGTAAGTGAAAGCCCGAAAGCCCAGAAAACTAGGACAATGAATTTTAGGACCTTCTAAAGGAGAACCCATACAAGATGACTCATGTAAGATCTCTCAAATTGGTTATTAATGATGGGTCATCAAAGGGTGGCATGAAATTTCAACAGGTACTCTTCTAGTTTAACATGGAAACATATTACGGTACACATTAATACACACTACTTCAAAATCTTGGCACATGTCCTTTCTGAATCTTATGAAGTGCAAGTAAATAGTGGATTGATTGTCATGAATATTGTTGATGCAAGGAGAAAAGAAAAATCTCACCTTAACCAAAAAATTCAAATGATTTGATCAAACACAAGCTTCCAATTGATCAACACTTAATTTGGAAATTCAATTTGGAAAAGTAAACCAGTTTACAATCTCATAGAATAACGAAGGAAAAGTTAATCTCTAGCAATCAATCAAACATTCTTGACTTTAAAATTTTATCTAACATACAAAATTAAATGCTATTTGATTTCTTGCACAAAAAATTCTTCTTCAATTTTTAATTCTCTTTAAGTTTCTTGGCACAAAATCTTCGTACCATTGCATCATATGTTTCTTTTCTTTGGCTAACTTTTCCTCTTTTTTCTATTCGCTCTGCACTTTCTCATTTCCTCTCTTAACCATTTAATCCCCTTTTTAAACCTACAAACCTCCTTCATGATCTATTCTTGGAAGCAAAGCTTTTACTACACCTTTTAGTCTATCGTCCCTCCTCCCTTTGGTAGCACAAACTTTCTCACACTTATTATAGATATATATAATATTTTTAAAACCTTAGTCAATTACTCCCATAGGCACACAACTTCTTCCCTTCTCATCTCTATTTTGCAGTCACATATGTTTCATTATGACCTACTAAAGATAGTGTTACCTCCATCATTGACCCCTTTCCTTCTCCATATCCTGGTTCCTAAACAAAATGCACTTTAGAAAGAAGTGACACCTCCCCTATTTTCCATGAGTTGCACTTTTAATCTTCTCCTTCACTAGTTTCTCAAAGGTGAGGCTCAGGCAGTAGAGAAAAAATGAATTTCAAGATTTAAATTAGAGTCCAAGACTCTTCATTTCCTCAGGTTAATGGGTCATGTGTTATTCTATGCTTCCACATTGCATGTGTCTCAACCAAGGAGATAGAAAATACAACATCTAATCTTATATATGTATCGACCACAGTAGTTTCGAATACAATATCTAAAAAAATTCAATAGGAAACAATGGATACTGGAAAAATTATGGAATTTAAATTTGTACCCACTATTGTTAAAACAAATCAACATTTTAAACTTTCCCTCTCACCCTTCATAAGCATCTAATTTATCATAGAGGGTGGTCGAAATAGGAAAGAAGGAACAAAACAAAACATAAAAAGAGAGAAGACAAGGAAAGCCAAAACAACCCAAAATTGCAGAAAAAAACCAATAATATTTTTGGTTGGTGTTGATCACTAGTTTCTCTAAGTGCATCTGCACTAGAAATAGTGGATAAGTGAAATGTTCCATGAGTTAGTAAACTTTGAAACATTTAGGGGAGCTTGGGATGGTGATCACATGCTCATTCTTTATCAATATTTTCTCCTTTTCCATAGGAGTCTTCCCTCTTCAACTCTCTTATTCTTCATTAACTTCAATACTCAAGCCACCCTTCCAACCATCACATACCTTTGGGTTGTAAAATGTGGAATTTTGTTTGGAATTTTATGCTTGGGACATAGAATAACAAAACTCAAATAAGTATTTGCAGAATAACAATTCTATTCTTCTCCTCTGGGGAATGGAGTGAAATAATTAAAAGTAAGTATTTGCAGAATAACAATTCCCTCAAAGATCTTATTGAGAATCCTAATCTCCCGAAAGGATCAAGTTGCTAGAACTATATGATTGATGGGATAAAGGTTGTGAAATTGGGATTGAAATGGCAGGTTCGCAATGGCAACCAAATTAGATTTTGGGATGACTGTTGGCTGCGCAATGAACCTCTGTCTGAGGATGGGAATCTCAGTAGATGGGCTGAGTTTTGCAAAGATACTTTTGGCCTCTTTGTTAAAGACTACTGGTGGGATGGTAAGTGGATCAATCTCCCCTTGATAAACCCTGTTTTGATCTCTGTTTACTCATCTTTGAATGCTTTCAGACTATGCCTGAATCAGGAGGATAGTCTTATCTAGAAGTATGAGCCTTTTGGGTGCTTTTCTGTCTCATCCGCTTTTGCCTGGCTTTAACATGCTCTTAATCCTCCCCCTCTGTGGTCGCATGCTTGGAATAAGCATCTTTTACCTAAGGTTAACATCTTTTTTTGGTCCTTGCAGCAAAATAAAGTCCTAACTGTGGATAATCTTAGCAAAAGAGGTGTTCTGCTCCCCAATAGATGCTACCTCTATAAAAGCAACGCTGAATTGGTTAACCACCTCTTTATCCACTATCCTTTCTCCTCTATGGTTTGGGACAAGCTTCTGAAATGTTGGCATTTTTCTTGGATCCCCCCAGAGTCGATTGAGGATTTTTTTGTTCAATGGAAAGCCCCCTCTCTCAACCCCTTTATAAAAAAACTCTGGGCTTTCTCGTTCCCCCATGTGACTTGGGGAATTTGGAAAGAGAGAAACAACAGGATCTTCAGGGATAAGGAGTCGTCGAAGGAAATTATGTTTGAAAGAATTCTTAGGATGATTAAAGAAAACTTCTCTATTGTTCCCTTCAAGGAGGACAAGGTTGAGACTGTGGTTTGCTCTCCTTATGACAGCTTGATTGCTAGGGAATGGAGAATTAAATGGGATATTTCTAATGTTCCTAATACGACCAAAAATTCCAGGGAGGGAATTTGCTGGAGTTTTCCTATGGATGGCTGGGCCAAAGCCAACTTCGATGGCATGGCCAAAGGAAATCTAGGGAAGGCTGGGTGTGGTGGGGTCCTAAGCGACTCGGCAGGTAACTTTATGGGAGCCGTTGCCACCCCTTTGGGGGTCCAAACTAATCACGTGGCGGAAGCGGCAGGTGCTTATTACATAATCAACCTTGCAGTGGAAATTAAATGTAAAAATTTATGGCTTGAAGGTGATTCAAAAAATATAATAGATAGCCTTTGTGGTAGGTCCCAGCCCACATGGTCGATTAAAAACTAGATTGAAGATGCTAAGGTTTTACTTAGTAAGTTCGACAGAATAAAAATCAGTCATACTTACTGTGAGGTGAATGCTATAGCGGATTTTTTTGCCAATGAGGGAGTTAAGAGTGATAAAATCCTCATGTGGCACAAAAGAATTGACCTCCATTCTGATGTTCAAGCTTTAATGGTGCTCGATGCGGTGAATGGAAAAGTGGCGGCTTCTTGTAATAATGAGGAAGGTACAAGTCATGACTAACAAAATGAGTAGACATTATGGGACCGCGAGGATCCAGCAGAAAAATTATTTACCTTAGCACGCTTTGTGGGTCTTGCAAAGCAAAGGAACTATCTAGAACAGGTTCTCAGGTCGCAACAGTATTCACACCAAGATCTCAAAAATGGGTGGGGAACGGAAGAGGGTTGAACCTACCAGTTTCGAGTCACACACCAAGAACACTAAAGCGTGGAGAAAAATAAGAAGGGGTGGCTTACTTCCATTCATTGAGAAACTCCATGGCCCTCAAGAGGAGATTACTAATTTCTTTGAGAAAAATTGGAATAATGGGGAGGTTCTCCTCTTTGGGAGGAAAGTTCAAATTGATGAGGCTTTGATAGCGGAGCTAACTGGCATCCCAATTGAAGAGCATAATTTTTTTAGAGACAGGAAATTCTCTGACGAAGTTGTGATGAGGTTCCCTAAGACCGAAATGGAGAAGCAAAAACTTGTCAAGATGATGAACAGTTACTATGAAGCGGACCCCATAAAAGCTTTATGGAGAAAAGTGCTAAGGGTTATCATGGAGTACATCACTCTTGACGGTTGCTTCACTAGGGTTTATGGATATCACTTTGTGCTGCTCAATCACTTCGAGCATAAGGTGTGTGTTTCCATCCCTTTCTTCTTGCTATGTTCCCTAAGAAATAACTTTTCTGACCACAGTAGGAGCCCTAAAAGATACCCGATTCTTCACATGGGTCTTGTAAGGCTCATCTATGAGCACTTTCAGAATATGCCTGCCCTATCAAACCCTATAGCCCCTTTGGAGCATGATGAGGATGATACAGAGCCTAGTATATCTGAGAAAAAAGTTTCTTTCGACCGTGTCAAGCTTTCCTCGCTTCCCCTGCCCTCCCCTTCTTCCTCTGGCCAATCCCCCTAGCCTTCTGGTGCCTTCTCTATTCCTGCCCCTAGCCACACAAACCCTAATGCTAAAGTGGTGGGCTCTAGTTCTCTAGTTAACAAGTTAGTCTCCTACCTAATGACTCTCTGTTGTTTACCCTTTAAAAGCGGTAGAGTGGAGTCTTGAGATCCCCACCTCATAGGAATATTATTCAGCAGGAGAACTATAGCACTCAGTCTTGGTCGGTTAATTTGGAATCGAATTACGATTGCTTATTGCTGACTTTGTTGACTGGGGATTTGTTACGTATTGGATCAAATTTGAATTACATACAAATGGTTGTGCATAGAAATTGGTGAGTTGAAGACCAAAAATCTGTCTCTTCATATGAAGTAATTTGGAAATGAAGCCAAAGTTATGAGGGCTAATTCAACTCAAAGCTGAGATAAGAATACCTCTGTGAAGGATAACATACAAAAGGACACCGCTGGTAAAAATGATCTTGATAGGAAATTAAAGGAGCCATGAAAAATTGCGGTGGGCTGAAATTGCTAGGACATAACTCTTTAATCATGAAAGCCATGGTGAAGGTGGAAAACCCGAGGAAAAGTTGATTGTAGGCCTTGATCGGGGAGAAAGACTGAGGATGAGAGCGAGGGGATCTCTAAGCGAACTAGATCAAGTATGAAAAGAAAAGCCTTGACTACCCCAAATATCACCCAGATCTTCACAGAGGGGGTCCAGGATATGCTGGACCTGGAAGAGGTTGCTGACGAGCTTCTAAAGTCTATGGATTAGCTATGGCCAGGCCCAATTTTGTCTGTTTGTTGGCTGTCTGATGGCTTTTTTGCGGCTTTTTGTGGATGTCTGTTTTAGCTAGTTTTTATCTCTATGGCAGCCTTTTTGTCTTTTAGACCTCTGTTTTGGTCTTTTCTTGTAATGTTACTTTGTGTTTTCGGGTCCCTATAAAACCCATTTATCCCCTTTTATCAAAAACAAAACTCAAACACTCTCATTATAGGATAGCCCTAGAAATCTCAATCGTAGGCATGCAAAGGAGAAAGAGATCTTGCAATAGGGCTATCATAGGGGCTGATTATAAACTAAAGAGTAGTTCACCACCAAGATAGGGCTTGGAAAGACTAATGAAATGCAAGATCTAATGATCAAACCTAGTGATGTATGAAACTTGAATGAATGACCTACAAATGCATATAAATCGGAATAGAAAGCAATAAAATCATAGGCATGCACCCAAAAACATGAAAAGGCTTGAATGAGGACTTGAAATGCTAAAAATATTGATCTTAAGACTGAGTGGGACTCATACACTGCAACTCTAGGTGATTTACTGCTAGACTGAGTTTTATGCACCAAAACTGGAATTTGATAGTGCTTATTCAAAAAGTATAGAAACCCTAAAAATTTCCTATCCTAGTATTAGTTATTTTATTAGAACCAAACTTAATCTTAGTCCTTTCCTATGAGTCTGCCAAAACTCAATTATCAGCAAGGTTGAGCATTGGCCAATACTTAAGTGAAGCATTTAAAACTTCACTTCTTCTCTTTGGTCTCTATGAGACCTAGGAGGGTAATCCTACTTATGCTCATAATATCTCAACTTGATCAAGAGAATTTCCTCACATAGATGTATTCCTCAAGAAACCAACATCATCTAAGGCTTGGTAGACCTCTTATGAAGTTGTTATTTGTTTCAGGGAATACGTTGATACTTGAAGGTTGGTGCAGTGTAATTTAAAGTATGTTAAGAATTCATTTCCATTTTAAATCTTTGACTAGATTCATTACTAGCTTAGTCAACCAAGAGATAAACTAATAGAACAACCAGTGCCCTATCTGAGCAAACAATGGAGTCATAGCTTGCAATCAATTAGTAATACAATTATAATTGAACATCAGAAATCAATGGACTATCAACATGCCACTTTGTAGCATCTAACTCTTTGTGTTTTTAAAATATTGCTTCCTTACCAAATCCTATATCCCTTTCCTACAAACTAATGGTCTCATTTAGCATTTAATCAACTTGTTGAATTGAAGCACAAACAAACCTATTCGTTCAATGCAAATGATAGAAGACAAATGAAATTATAATTAACAATTTCATTCATAATTTTAAAGAAACATATACAGGAAAGCAATATTTTAGAACTAATATTCTCTTTCATTACTGATATTACTTTGTAAAACTGCATTTAAGATCTTCATATAGTATAAATTTTTCCCTAGACTAGCCGATATATTGCTTTGATGTGTTGTTTTACCCCTTGAGCATAGCTTTAACCTAGACATTTTTCAAATTCAAAATTTCTGAACTTTGCAACTTCAGCCATGAAATCCCCTTTATAAATAGGGGAGCAACAAGCATCCAACTATGTTAAAATTCCATTTCATTAACCTAATTTCAACCGTATCCTCGAAGAAATCCCTAGGTGGTTTCATGCAATCATTTGAGAATAGGGGAAGACAAAAGACAAAACATGTGTAGGACACCATTAGTCATTGTCGCCGCGTCCATGTTGAACAAAACATAATTTGTATCATATTATTTGAAAGACACTCGGATCCAGCTTGTTGGAGTAGGTAAAATGCAACCGACATTGAGAGAATACCTCCTATGAAAAGACCATGGTGTCATCAAAAAAAAAAAGGAGAAGACCCTATTTAGAGTCGTCAGCATCAGAGTATGCTCGACCACTCCTTGTTCTTGACGAAATTTGAGGAACCATCATCACACCATCATCAAACCTCCCATATGGAACCAAAGAGAGAAGATACTAGACATATCTCAAGTTAGTGTCACCTTCAGCATATGAAGGACTATCAGAGAGCACAATAGGAGAATTATGTTTTCCTACGAAGACCCTATGGCCCTTGTCTTTTCTCCTGGCCTTTATCGTTGGTTGAGCTAGCTCCTTGCCTTTAAACTTGACCATTTCTTCTCAAATGGTTATGTTTCTCAAGTTGTACGTACTCTTAACAATTTCTTTCTTCTTATGACCTCGATCCCTTCTCTTACCCTTTGAAACCTCAGGGGATTCTTGGTTTGCTTGCTCAATTACAGACATATCCTCATAACACTCAAACACATTAAGTCGGCTAGACCTCCTAATGGGCTGAATTGCCACACTAGTCTTTCCCATCTCTAAAATGAACAGAAGTTGACAATTCAAAAGACTCTAAATCAAAGCCATAGGGAAACACACCTACAAACCCAAACAATTGCACCCAGTACCAGAAAAGGAATTCCTAAATAGACTAGAGCATGAACAATAGAGAGCCCAATTGAATACTAACTCACCCAAGACAAGAACATTCACTACTCAACTCAGGGAGAATTAACACCTTCACACTTCTTCACTAACCCACACCTCTCATTCACTGTAGATTGGAAAGATGGTGAAGATGAACAATGAACAATTTGCATTAAATAAACAATTTGGAGCATGTAGAAATTAATGATTCAAGAACTCGTCACACAAGTGAGTTGATAACTTAGTAGTTCGGCTTTGAAACTGGGCCATCGATCTTAAAGCATTTAAAACTTCATCTATGGTGATCATGAGCATCATTTTTCAGCCATTAGCAACTTGTTCCTAGAAAACAGTGATGCCACCTCAAATGTTGCCATGTTTTCCCTTAATTTTGATTAATGATACACGATCTGACAATTAACATGCATCGCCAACTCAATCTGTGCTTCTTCATTAATATCGGCTAAGTACATAAGACTGGCATTTTGGAGAGAACGGTTCCTCATATACTCCATCACTTATTGCTGGCCTCCCCCAAATTTTAGGGTGCAATCAACGATGAGAGTACTACCTTGATGAAATTCAATCCACTGGATCATCTTGTTTTAAAGCCACATCAACGGTTCTCCATTCATCTTGCTACTTTCCTCTTTGTTTTTTTATCATGTCCTCAAAATTCTTCCACGTTGCCTCTTCCCAGCAATAGTTGTTACCTATCATTGATGCATCTTGTCCATCATTGGCTTCATCAATGATGTAAGAATCCATGTGATGAAATCTCATCCCTTGGATCTGTGGCCTGTCCTTGATCACGTTCACTTTCCCATCGCACATCACTAATTCAAAATTTGCACCTTGGATCCAATTAGCGATAGGAGATACATCAAAGATTCCAGGTTAAGACATGTACACCTGCATGAAAATCAATGGTACAAAAGACATTGCACATAAGATCTTTTCAAATTAGCGAAAGAAACCTTTCAAAGAATCTCATCACTCATCATTGTTTTGGAACTTAAGCTTTGGAATGGATCCATAGTGAGCGATAAAGTACAAAAATATTAGGCCATCACTCATCGCTAATTCTCCTCATATAGTTTGCAAGCAATTAGCAATGAGAGATCTACATAGTGACATTGTGTATTGTGTATCACTAATATAGAACTTATCATTTAAAACATATGCACAATACGTGATGCACAAAATACTCATCATATCGCTCATCGCTGTTTTGAAACTTATCATTTCATGACCATCCGTGATGAGCGATGAGGATAAGAACATAAAGCCAAAGGCCAATTCTTATCACTATTACAATACTCAAGGCTCAAAAGCCATTAGCGATAGGTGATCCTTCAACCTATACAAGTAAAATCGCTCATCACACATTGATATCATGAGCTCTAGTAGCTATCTACGATGAGAAAAAACAAAGAAATACCACTCATCACTTGTCGCCAATTCGGAACATGCACTCCTGAAGTAATCAACAATGAGCGATAAAGAGAGATGGCTGACGAGACTTAAGTGAAATTTTTTAGGCACGTGCTCATAAGTTGTTTTAATGAAGGGGACCCTCTAGGATGATAAGATAGAAAAGGGCTTGAAAACTCCTAAGTCATAAAATGCAAAGGATGTAAAGGCCAAAAAGGCTCTTTACTTAACCTTATAAAAATTAAAAGAATCAGACCTAGGTGTGGGGGACCGGTTACCTGATGATAGTGAATGGCATAAGATGTTTTAATGTGACCGGAGATGGGAAATAGGAAGTCAACAATGGAATAGAACCCCTCAATAGTGAAGAGAAAATAAACCCTAAGCCCTTCAGATATCAGCCCAACATTCAAATGAAACAAGGACTTGAGAA
>VDFB02334773.1:0-146123 GCA_007258455.2 Sequoia sempervirens | reverse complement strand
TTCTTAATGTCAGCCTCGTGACTGATCATCTATTGTCTCTTGTCGGCCAGATCGACTCCTAATTCTCTACAGATTTTGGTCGATTGCGCCAGAGGCCTGTGGGATGCATTATTGTTCTGTGGCTTCGGTGGCGTGGTTGGCGGTGTTGACTGTTCGCCTTGAGTGAAGAATACTTGCGAACTTTTAGTTTTTAGATTGTATGGGCACTCCTTGACGGAGTGTCCATGACCTGGCAGATGTCACAGAATAACTTTTTTGGGCAACTTGCCTTTGTGTGACCTTCCGATTTACAGTCCATACACCATAATTCATTGGCCTCTTTGGATCCGTCCTTGTCGGCCTTCAGTTCTTTCATTATCCACATCATATCCCGCCGAAGGGCCTGTACGGTTGCCGATTCATCGTCACTGTCCTCAGCACTCTCGTCGTCATCCCTCCTTTTTCCCTTCGAGGAAGTCCTATTTTCACTTTCAATATCCATCGCCCGATTGTATGCTTCGGTGTACAAGGACGGTGGTACTACTTTCATCTTTCGCCGAAGTGAGGGAATTAGTCCCTCAATGAACCATCGTTTCTTTAACCCATCGGCTGGCTGTGCCTCCAGCTTCCCGATCAAGTCTTTCAACCTCCTGTTGTAGGTCCGTACGTTTTCATGCTTCCCTTGTTTGGTATGATATATTTCAGTGACGATCTCACTATCGTCCCGCAGAAGTTTAAACTCCGCTTCAAAGTTTTGCTTCAGGACCCTCCATGTGGCTCTCTGTGCTTGATCCAGTTCCGAGTACCAGTCAATGGCACTGTCCCTGAGTGTTGCTGGAAATGCCTTCAGCCACTGGTCGGGGTCATCCTGCCCGCTGGCTATCCAGATAGTCTCGCATGTCTTGCAATGCCGTACGGGATCCTCAGAGCCATTCCCCATGAATTTCGGCAACTTTTGCCGATCCGATTGAGCCATCTTTACCGGTTGACCTCCTTGTTGACCTCCTTGTGTTTTGGACCCGATTAGACTAGTGGATTCCTCGCTACGTCCCTGTGCGTCACCAGCACTCTCGGCCACGTACGAGTCACTGCCACGTCCTCCGTCAGCGTCCGCAACACCGTGGGTCTCCTCAGGATCCCGTCGATGCTCTCTCTGCCCTGGGGTCTTAAGCTCTGGCCTTCCCCTCCTTAACTCTGCGTCGTCGTCCGAGAGTGACAACTCTCGAAATCGTCTGATGCTACTAGTCAAATCATCTTCATAGAGGTTATATTTTCCTGTGTGAGGAATGCTGAAGGGGTCTTCGTCCCTTCCTTCTATCAAACTGTGGTGCGTTCGTTCAATGGATGTGTCTATTCTTTGCAAATTTTCATATGTTCTTTTTATGCTCTGATTGATTTCAATTAAGTCCTCATCTAATTCCTTACCGACTTGCCTTAGTCGTCTTCGCCGATTTTCCTGCTCTTGTAGCCTGAGTGATCGCCGAACTTGTTCTTCCGAAGTCCCGTGCCCTTCAGGTACTCTATTCTTGTCTTTGTTCGGCCGTACGGGCATTTAGTTGTTCAAGCGATCATTGCTGATTGCCGGAAGTACGACGCCGGCTAGTATCGCGTTCTTCCTCTTCACGTTTGTTTCGGTCTTCACAGCGTTGCACAATTTGCTGCCTTCGGCGCTCGCGGGCTTCTTCCTCTCGCAAGTCTTGCAGAATAATGAAATGGCGGGCCAGCAACCTGGGCATGCGGTTCAGGAGGTGGTTCACCTCGTCGTTCACTTCCAGCCGATCCCAGATGACTTCCTCAGGGATCTCCCGAATGTGGGATTCCCTACGTACGTGGTCACGGAGCGAGATTTTCCACAAATTTACCAAATCTTCTGTCAATGAGTCTTCTCGTTCCTCATTAGCATTTATAGGTTCTTCCGCTGGTTGACCCATTACGCTGCCATGGTGGATGATGCCCTAGTCCGTTCAGGCAACGGCGCCAAATGTTTGCCTACGGAATGGGATTCTAATCTGACGTACTACTGGCAAACTTGTAATATGCAGAACATAGGATAAAACAGTAAACGGAAAGATATCATAGTAAAATGCCAGAAACTTTATTCATTCTCAGGAATATCATGTACAAAGAGTATCACGATGCTTACAGTATAACCATCGGCAACAAAACTCATTCATTATTCCTTCCCGACTACATCCACCCGACTACATATAACGCTCGGCGGTGGTTAGACAACCAACCGACACGACGTTTCATAACCACATTACATTAACATTAATCTAAACATATTTTCCCGAAAGTACATGACATTACATGACATTATTATTCTTTACTAACTATTGTTTTATTTGACAATTGGCCTACTACGACCGAGGCCGACTACGGCCGACAACAAAGTAAAATATCCGACTAACAGCTTTCAGTCATCCTCTTTCATGCAAAACACCATTCATAATGTTGTAAAGTGTGCATAACTACAAAACTTATTCATAGCTTTAGGTTTTAGGAGTAATGTTAGATTGCAACAAGTTTCCCGTACTAATTTGAAGAGAGGTTTTCCTTGTGTGCTGTTCCACCTTGTATTGTCTCATAAGAGACAAATTAAAATGCTACCACATAAAATACGCCTGATTTGAAAAAATGCTTCCTCGAATTTGGATGGCTTCTCTTCTTAGATTCTATTGGAATTACCCTCTGTCATAGTGCTATAGGTTTGTGGGTCAAATAAGGGATGATTCTAAACTTTGATACCATTGTCATAAACTATCCCTTAACCTTGATGTTGTACAAATTAAATGGAATACAGTATTTAGAGTTCCTGGACTCCAAATGTTAAAGAAAATCCATAAGAGATTTAGGAAAGCTCTTTCAAATGCTCTAAATGAAATTGCAAATGCAATCATTCAAGAACAGCTATTCAGATCAGAAAATAATACCTACAATTAGCACAAATATGGAGGAGGGACAAATGCTCCCTTGATGCTAACCTGGAAAATGTTCCAAGGTATGCCATGTTGGTAAAATTTATTGAGTAAGTAAACTTTAGGACAAGTGACTGTCATAAATGTTTTGATGTTATCCCTCAGTGAGGTAAAACAAATTATTTAATTGCATTTGTATTCCAGAGGATGAAATGAGACTATAAAATCTCTGCCCTTAAGAATAAAATCATTCACTTCTTGACTTCAAACATTACTCTCACAAGGCCATAGCAGAACAATTTTTTAAGTTGAGGATTATCTAGCTCTAGCTGACTTAATAAGAGAAATGATAAATATCAATGTTGACATCATGTAGGAATGGGAAAATAAAAGAAACAATATGTATATTAAAGATAAAAAATTTACATTAGTTCATGTTGGTCACAAGTTCCACCCAAGTGGTATCTTTGCCTTGTCTTGGTACAAACAACCTCTTAAGATAAATGTAATAACATTAGTGATGGGATTTCGTCAATGTCGTTTTGCTTTATCATAATAGGATTTCTTAAAGAAGATGCTGTAGAAATGCATATGAATGATCATCAGCTTCTCACAATTCCTGAGTTTCTGCCTTCAACAAATTCTAAGATAAATTTCCATAATTCTAGCAATCTCTTAGATTCCAAATATTGCATTTTTCTGGCATTATTGTTATGAATAGTCATTCCATTAAAGCTTCTTCAATCCTCCATTGCACTTTTCAATAAAGAACAAAAGATACATGAGGCACAAATGAGAAACATTCTAATCATGTCAATATAGGTTTTCTGTAAAGCAGTTGCAATCAAAATCAAGATAGTTGGAAAAGACATCTACAGATTACCTCAGAAAACTTGGTAGACAAAACATTGCGAACAGTTTTCTCAGTTTCCAGTTGTTGTGTAGAAGTCATAAGTGAATTATTTTCCTTTTTCTCTTCTTTGATGTTATTTCTCACACCTTGTCTAGCAAGACAATTTTCTAAATGTAAAGGATCTGCATCAAGAGGAAAACCAGCAGATGACAAAACATTTTAGTGCCAAAATACTGAAAATGATACTGGAAGTGTTGTGCTAGTAAGCTACATTAAACATTGACCATACAAACTCCTTTACAAAAAACAATTAGTTGGTTTGTCAAGATCAATGTAGAAAGATAATTGAACCAGAAGATTCATTTTCTAACTCATTTCCTGAAGATTAATAGATGGATCTTATAATTATCCTCTTCCCAATCAAATAACTCAATGAACATTGAATTGCATTAGAAGTTCAAATCTTAAAATCTCAACTTAAATGTGTCGCAGATGCATCATGGGTTTATGATACCCAATTTATTTTGGCATATATTACATTTGCAAGTTGCAACAGGGCATTCTCCAAGTGAATTTGTAAATGGTTTTTTTTGCTGCTAATTCCTGTTTTGCTGGACTTCCAGCATCCAATTATTCTATCAACTTTACCACATTTATCAACCTATTTAAACAACATATTACAATCATGGTACTTCACCATTAATATCTAATATCTATGTGCAATAAGACTGTAGCTATCTGTAAAAGAAGATGAAGAAATTAAGGAGCTATAATTAAATGAGCTCTATGAATACCTTATACAAATGGATGGCCGATTTGTATTGATGTGAATAGAATGCACTATCCTTACAAATATGATAACTTTGATCAACCTTTACAACAAAAAACTAAAGAGTTTTTAGCTATTATACCAAGAAAATGAAATGGGGTTTGGGATTGTGTATGGGTAGGTATAGAAGTCATCCTAAATAAATAAAAATAACCTTAATAAAATGTTTTGTGCAGAATCGGATTATTTTCTTTTAAATCAGACAAAATGCTACCAAAACAAAAATACTATCATAGGTTTAGAAGGCTACGGTGTATGTTATGTCAGTTAGAGGTGGATTACATTGGTTAGGATTAGATTGCTTTTTAGCTTTTTCATTTACACTCACTCATGGCCATGGGTTCTCCATTGCACAATGTTTTCCCCATGGAAATGTCATGTATATGTTGGATTAGTTGTCATTGATGCCAAAGGATATCAAAGGCCAAAGACCACTAATCGCAATATTCCAAGGGCAGATTTTTTCTTCACAAGGCAGCAATGAAACTAAATTAAAATTATATTTATTAATGTAGCCATTGTGATTTAAAAAAAATAATAATAAAATTATTTTTAAATTATATAGCGGCATCCCGCTTGGGAAATAAAAAGTAAATTAAGAAGAGCAGAAGATTAAAATAAGAAAAAGATGAAAATAAGAAAAAAACACAAAAATAAGAAAAAGACAAAAAAAGACATTCCTAAAAGCAGCAATTATTCCAAATTAAAGGCAGCGATTCAAATTTCAGAAGGCATCAATTATTAATTAATAAGTAGTAATTCGTATTAAAAAAAAAAAGAGGCAGCGATTCGTAAAGCAAGAATAAGAGTTTGTTAAAGGCATAACTAAAAAGAAATAACAAAAGGCAGCGGTCACTTTCATAAAGAAAAGACAAGTCATATAAGACAAAATTTGTCTTAATCAAAAAGTGATTGAAGATATGTTAAGAGCAGCAGACATTTAACGAAGGCAGCAATTAATTTAAGAAAGGTTACTAACATAAGGTAATGTCTTTTTAAAAAGAGTTATCTCTTTTCATGGAGACATAAGGGTATAAAAAGAAATAAGTTTTTGAGGAGGTGTGTGTTGTGGAATGAATAAGGATAACAAATAAAACATATACACCAGATTGAAGAGCAATTTATGAGAAGATCATTTGGAGATTTATGAGGAGAATATAAGAAGATTATGTGCACATTAAAGGAGGAGATTGTGAGAAGTTGTATGGCAGATTTATAAGAAGTTTCATGTGGAGATTGTAATCATTTTGTGGCAGATTTATGATCAGTTTATAACAGATTTAAGAAGGGAATTATAGCAGATTAAAGAAGAGAGTTATAGCAAAATTTGTGAAGACAATTTGAATGAGGGGTTGGTGCCTCTAGTGGGTTGGTGCTCACAAATTGAATGAGGGGTTGGTGCCTCTAGTGGGTTGTAATAACCCTAGCCCAAGTTTGGTGGTTTTACGTTCTTATTCGTTAAGCGTTGACAATGTAAACATGTTGTCAACAAATCACAAGATTGTACTATGTATATTAGGACATCAAGTTATGGCAATGTAGAGTAACTCTAATTGTTGATTATGCTAGTCGGTAGTGTATGAATTATGATAGCAACAATAATAACAATGTTCTAATGCAATTTCTATAAATGAAATTTGAATTGATAATTAGTCCCAGAATGATAGTTTGATAATGAAATACAACTACTGTCCCTATTTGATGAATATAATATCACACAGTTGATTATGACATAGATTAGAGCATCAATATGACTGCTGTTTCAGATTTGATCCTTCACGAACGTGCGAGTAATGGCTAAGAGAATGATGCCTCTTCGCTGTCTCAGATTATGTCAATGTGTGTTGTACCCCAAATTAAAATTTTTGCTACACTTAGGCATTTTGAAGAAATGGTTAAAAGTCTTGTTAAAATTGTCAAAAAAATTCAAAATTGGGGTTTGCATGTCTTGCATGAGGGGCAAAAATTTGAAATTTTCAAAATATGACGATCTGGGTCTGTTTGGAGCGACCAAGTCTTCAAAACCCAGATCTCAATTTTTCGACCCTAAATTTTAAAAAAAAAAAAAAAAAAAATTCTATTTTTGGAAACTTTCTAAAAATAGAACTTTTTCTGGGATTTTTTGGGTTTCTTTTGAAACGAATACTGGCAAAATTTTCTAAAAATAGAAAGTTTGGCTTCTAGGGTTCAAACTGATTTTGATTGGTCGAAAATACTTCCTCATCAGGCTGGTGCAATCATAATCACAAAAAGATTAGTTTTTCCCTAGTGGGTCTATTTTTCTTTTTCAGGAGCTCCAAGGCCATTAATGGAGGCCAGTTAGCTGCCAGGTGTTAGATTCAAACACTCAAGCACTGAACAAAAAATGAGAAATGATGAACGTGCGCGCAAATCATTAGAAGATCAGAAAGAAAGTGTAAAAGTTGAAAATCCCCAAAAAAGACCAAGTCTGGAAGCCGTGGGCGCCCCAGGTAGCTAGGGGCGCCAAGAGTTTTGAGGTCCTAAAATCAGTTTTCAGAAAAGACCATCTCTAGAAGACCCTCCTCAGAATTCATCAAGCTATTCAGCAAATCTAATAGTCAGACAATCAGGTCAATCTAGCTCCCAAGATCTCAAAATCCTCTAAAAATGAGAAAACAAGCCAAAAATTGGAAAATATGAAAAAATGACTACCTCTGGTGATCATGGGAGCCCCAGGTAGCCAGGGGCACCTAGCATTTTGAAGGGTCAGATGAAGCTTTTATGAAAAGTTGCCTCCAGGACAACCTCGCCTGATTTGACTAGGCTCCACAATGAGATCCTCTGACAGTACACAGGATTCACCGAGCACTCTGAAATCAAAGATCAAACCAAGGGTAAAATCAAGCAAAAATTGAAAATGGTGAAGAAAATGGCTAAGTATGGAGAAGAATAGTGCCCTCGGAGGAGAATGGCTCCCAAGGCTCAATGCCTTAGTCATTTTTCCAAGTTTTTATCATTTAGTATTCAAACGACGTCTACGTTCGATGAACCTACTCAAGATAGACTTCGAAAGTTTTAAAACAAAAAGAAAGCAGATTTTTCTCAACCTCAACTTATTGAAGAGAGCTTTTGTCTTCCATTATTCATTTTTGAAGGTTGGCGTCAAGAGCAAGAAGATTTCCCTTTTCTCTCAACGAAGATTTGAAGACCCAAATGACATGCTTTTTCAGTGTTCTTCGTGGTTTCGAGATCAATAAGCAAAGAGGAATGCTTTTTCAGGCTCCAAACTTCTAGGGCGTTGCTTTTTCAAAACAACCACTCAACTTTTTCCATTTCTGATCACATGGGTCTCTTCGCTTTTTCATCCTCTTCAACATTGGGAAATTTTTCCTCCTTCTAGAAACTGCTTTTTGGCCGCTTTTTCAGGATGGATTTAGCCTTTTCAGTTTCTCAACATCTGGGTTTCTCTGGAACATGATTTTCTAAAAAACCTAGGTCTCAGCTTTTTTTGGAGAAATTGCTTTTTCAAGACAGATCAACATTCTATTTTCAGCAGCATTCTTCACTTAAAAATCAAGAAACAAATCAGCTTTTTGGAAGATGTGGACGAGATTTAAAGCAACAGTCATCTAGAAGTTTTAATCATGAAATATACCCCTTAATTTTTTCCTTTGAATTCTCGATGTTTCCACAACACAAACCAGCACTACACCAAATGTTAGTTTTAGATCCCAAAAGATATCCAACTTGAAAGTAACCTTCACCAAGAAAGTTCACCAAGATCCTATTGAAGGAAAAGTGATAGCTTATGGTGATGGGATCGTTAGCAATAATCTGAACTTGAAAAACTAAGCTGGAAGTAAATGATAAAACTCAACGCCAAGAATGTGCACACAAGATCCCTTTGAAGGCGAGGTGCTAACATATGGCGGAGTAAGAATTACAAAACTAAAATAATTAGGCGGTGAACCAGCCATGAAAGAATTCCGCACTTCCACTAAATCAGTGGGGGTAAAGAGATTACAAAACAAACTAATTCATCCGCTGCGGCAAGCATCCACTCGTGAGTGGGAATTCACCACTTTTCCGTGGGTACAAATGAGAGAATTAACAAGTTCTTTTTCCACATTGGCGGTAAACCATCCAGGGGTTACAAATGTGATAATTAAACAGAAATAAAGCAGTAATAAATGGACTGAAATAGTACTATTGTTATCAGCCTTACAATGTAGAGAACTACTGCAAATTACAAGTGTTTTCAACAGAATCAAAGTACAATTGATAGAAGATGGTCTCTCTCTATGATACCCTTCTGAATTATTGAAAATCAAACCAAAATCTGAACCTTAAGCAATCTGATTTTTCAAACCAGCAAACTGAAAATAAACAACCAGCAAACAGAAATTCAATCAAATGCTCACAACTTCATCAGCATACCTCCGAATGGAATGAAATGAAATGGAAAGGCTCTTTGGAGGATAGGCGCCTAAGTTGCAACACTGAAACTGCATCAAATTCCCTTCAATTATTTGGCACAAACTTCAATGCTCTACTGAATAATACAGCCTGGCTGCGAGGGCCGATTTTGCATTATAAAATTAAATACTTTGAATTAAATTCTGGTCCTTTGTGGGAAGGGGCGCCCATGTACTAGGAATCAATTTCTTCAATACCTAGAAGCACATAACAATCATACAAAAAGTTGTTAATGAAAACCTCCTTCAGCCATGATATGACCAGCAAACACAATTCTGAAAATTATTATCAAAAACTACAAAATCTTCAACTTTGAAGCTCAATGTGCACTTCTGGATGAAGCACACTCTCAATCCACCATCTAGGGAACCATAGTTTCAGGCCCAAAGAATGGAGTCAAATTGCTAAGCTTCCCCTTAGCCGGGTTCTAAATTCAATCCAGCAACATTTTGTTATATTTTTCCAAAGATAAATGAATGAGCAATGGCCTACTTTTATAGAATTGAAGATGACTGTTGGCTCTTCAGCTTCCATCTTTTTTCCCTCCAAAAGAGATGCCTATTTCACTTTTGAAATATTTTAATTTTTAAAACATTATATTCAACTTTCTAGGCATCCAAGACTTAAGGAGAAATATTTACTTTAGAAATATTTAAATAATTTCTCAATGAGGCGTCCACCCTCAAAGGCCACCTTTTAAAACAACTTAAAGTCATTAATACTAGGCCAAGGGGGCCAATAAGAAATTAAAACATTAATGACTTAGAATAAATCATTTTACCCAAAATGAGCCTCAAAAATGCTGAAAGCCAAATATGCTCCAAACTGCACTGCCCGAAATGAAAACTGATTTGACTGTTGATGCTACTGCCCAAGATGGCACTGCCAAAAATAGAACTTACTAAAAATAGTAAATTCTTGTTGGCGTTTAAATTCGCACCTCAAATTAGGAGGGGAAGCTCCCTCTTGCTGATGGTGTTCAAGAAAGTAAACTAAAACTAAGTTGCCTATCTTTTTGATCAGCTAGAGCACAAGGTTTATAAAACACAAACGCCGCAGCTGAGATTTTCTGATTTAAAAACTTCAACTACGACTAACTTAAACTAAAGACGTTTCTAACTTCTCAAGTAATAAGCAGAGCAAGAGAAACTAGAAATGAACAAGGTAGATTTTCTGACAAAATACTTCAATAAACTCTTTTCCAACAAACATCTACACACTTCAATGTAAGCTGAAATCGAGATCATAAAAGCATAACACAAATAACGGAAATCTGAGATTTTGGACCAAGGCAAAGGAGGCTCATGATTTTATTACTCAAATCTCTGGAACAAAACTCACTTCTAACATGCCTTGAACAAGAAATTGCAGCTAAAGAGGCTTGCAATCTTGCTCTTACACAATAGAAACAGCAATCACATTAACTCCTTGTTGGCTAAAGAGGCTCAACAATTTGCTATCACAACACAAGTGAACTGAAACTGAATAACAACTTGCTGCAATACAGGCTCGCAATTTGCTAACACAATAACCGTTAAAGAAACTAATGAGCAAAGGCTCTTATTTATAGACAAGCAGAGGAGTACGGAACCCTAAAATCTCCTTGCTTTCACAATCTAGGGCTTGCTCAGCAAGCAAGCTTTATTACTAAATCTAGAAAGAAGATAACATATAAAACCCTAGAAAGCAGAAAAAGCGGGAAATGCCAACTATTACATCTTATCTTCTTTCTATCCTCAAAGAATGGATAAGAATTGTTCCAAGAATAGAAAGAAAGCGGAAAGAAAGCTTCTAGAAGAAAGCTACTTTAAATCTCAATCATATCCGCTAAAATGCAGGAAACTAGGTCCCGGTCACGTGCATTGATACTATCTTAAGGCAATATTTTGATTCTCCAAGATCTCCTCGCCTTCTATGATCAAACTTAGAGAATCCTTCACTTCCTTGGCTGCTTTGTGAGTTATGTTCTTGAAAAACATCGTTGCCCAAAAAAGATGACTCACTAATTGATAACTTGGCGGCTCTGTAACTTTATGCTTCTGACACCTCTCTTGATTTTCAATGGAAGAATTTTGTACAACTTTTTTCTAACACTTGTCCTTTCTTTCATATCACACCTTTTCACACTCTTAAGCTGAGATGATGAAGTTTTCAGTCCATGGTGGTATTGAAAATATACTTTTCAACCTCATCCATTTAGATAATCATGATACAACACTTGTTTGGCTCTGAATTTGATGGGAGTGTTTTCCATACTGAAAACCTTGAAGATTGCCTGTAAACTCGACTATATTCTGACAAGTTTTGCACACTTTCTAATTTTAGCATGCTGATTTTTCTTCTTCAAACGGACAAATTTTTTGGAAATTTTTCTGAGATATGGGTTTTGCTCAAAATTTCATTGCAAGACAACCCAGATTGTCCGTTTTTGAAAATCTTGAATTTTGACTGAAAAAGCAGCAAACCCTAATTTCTTCAATTTTTCACCGAAAAAGCTGGCACCTGGGTTTTGTTCAGAATAAGATTAGAAATGGACCCAGTTGATTAAATTTACAAAACCCTGATGGCTGATCGAAAAAGTAGCCAACCCTAGAATTTGAAATTTTCTTGAAAAAGCTGTGATATGGGTTTTCTTCAGAAGACCGTTTTGAGAGGACCCAGATGATCCAAATTTGCAAACCCTGAAGATTTCACTGACACGCAAATAAAAAGCAGCTGCTGCAACTTGATGAAAATTTCTTGAAAAACCTTCAGAAGAACGAGTTGAGCAGACCCAGAAGGCTGAAAATTGAAATCTTTTATCTTCTCCTTCAAAAATTTGATCTTCTAGATGAAAAAGCTTGAAAAAGCAAAGGTTTATGTTGCTGGTCTGAAAAATATGATGAAAAACCAGCAAGCTATGTTCTTGAATCTTGAAAAAATTTATTCAAACTTGCTGCTCCAACTTTCTCCCTTGAAGGCTACCTGTAAAAATAATGAAAATAACATAAAAGAAAGATGTTAAATAGACTTAGGGTTTTGTCTTTGCTTTGCTTTCTTTTGCTTGTATTTCAAAACCCTAAAATCTCTGTTCAATGTGTTTGGACGCCATCTTCCCTCACTTTGCAATTTTGAAACCTTTTGAAAATCTCAAAAAATTCTCTAAGGCATGAGAAGTTGGGCGCCCTTCTTCACCAGGGGCGCCCACTTCATCTAGTGTTAACCAAAATTTTGACATTTTCAACTTTTCATCATTTTGACCTCCTACTTTGCCTCTGATTTCCCGTTTGCAGAATGATCCGATAGGTGAGCTGAAAGATCCATCGCGGAGCCTGACTGATTCTGAGAAGATTGTTCTGGAGGCACCTCTGGCGAAAAACTTTGTTTTGACCTTCAAATTCATGGGAGCCCATTTCTTCCAGGGGCTCCGAACTTTCACAGTGTTAGCCATTTTTTCATGATTTTCAAGTTCTTCATTTCCCTTTGATCTTCTAATGAATTCTCTGTTCCCGGGGCTACGCTGATCCGATTGACTGGCTGACAAGCCCACTGGATAGCTTAGCTGAAATCAACGAGATGATCCTGGAGACTGCGTTGGTGAATTCCATCATCTTAGAGCTCAAAAGTTTGGGCGCCCTTTCTCTCCAGGGGCGCTCAACTTGACCAGACTTAGTTTATTTTACATTTTTCTGTGTTTGCTTCTGAATCTTGGTTTTTAGCCTTCGTCAGACCCTTTGTTCGGTGCTTTATATCGGGCGACTGCGAACTCCAATTGACGTGCTGAATGTCTCGTTTGAAAGTCGGATCAACCGTGAAGAAACTTCGTTAGACGCTTGCCTGAAAATTCATTCATTTAGCTCCTTGAAAACTTGAGCGCCCTTCTTCAACTGGGGCGCCCATTCTTCCCAGACTTAACCATTTTTCACAATTTTCAACTACAAGTTTGAAACCTTCACTCTGAACCTTTGTCTTTGATTTGAATTTGCCGGAATACGACCAGTTGAAAATGCTGACGAAGACAGGCATCGTGAAGCTGGGCGGAATCTGAAAAGATTGAGCATACTTTTGGATCATGGCTGTTGAATTTACCCCTCCAAAAGGTTGGGCGCCCTTCTTCAACAGGGGCGCCCAGAATTTCAACACAGTCAATTTTGTAATCTTTTCCAAAATCTTCATGTTGATTTCAATTTGAAACCTTCCGTTCGGCGCTGAATTCCGAATGATTGAATGATCTGATAACTGCACCGCTGAATCCACTGCGAAGCTGACAGAAAAGTGAGGAAGTTTGACTGGAGGCTTGAAACCCTAAAACTGACATTTGATGCCCTAAAAAGGTGGGCGCCTTTCTTCAACAGGGGCTCCCAAATTCAGCAGTGTTAGAAAATTTTCATGACTTTTCAACTTTCTTCCTTGTTCCTCGTGCATGTTCATCTTTTCACCCTCTGCTGGAAATTTAAGTGCTGAAACTGACGCCTGGCAGTCGGATGACCTCCATTGATGATCTCAGAGCTCCAGATATGCTTCTGAAAAGCAGAATAGACCCAGTAGGGAAAAACTGATTATTTTGAGATTCCGACTGAACCAGCCTGATATGGACATATTTTGAACCAATCAAAATCAGTTTGGACCCTGGCAGACAAACTTTCTATTTTTAGAAAGTTTTGCCAGTATCCATTTCCCAAGAAACCCAAAAAAACCCAGAAAACGTTACTAATTTTAGAAAATTTCTAAAAATAGCAATTTTCCTAAATTTTAGGGATGAAAAACTGAGATCTGGGTTTTGTAGGTTAAGCTGCTCTGAGCAGACCCAGATCGTTAGATTTTGACAATTTTGAGTTTTAACCCCTCATGCAAGACTTGCACACCCAAATTTTGACCTTTTTGATTGATTTGACAAGACCTTTACTCATTTCTTCAAAATATCTAAGTGTAACAAAAATTTTAATTTTGGGGTACAACAATTCTGAAAATATGTCCAATACCTTTGCAAAACATACCACTGCGAAGCTCTCTGAAAACCCAAAAAAATCCACCAGACATGCATCAGAAACTCTAACATGCAAGCCATCAAAAAAGCTTCAGAGCCCCTATAAAATAGGAAACCCTAATTTAACCTTTGATGAGCCTACAAGCTTCTGGAAATAGGCTATCAATCACCGAAGGGCAAATAGCTAAAATGGGGACATTACAATGAATAGTCGACCAGAGTTTAATAGCGCTTTGTATTATTTCTGCGATGGAGCAAAATAGTAATAGCGATGATATCCGAATAGAGGCCTGATAATAATAGCAACCACAAAATGAGAGCAAGAGAAATTCAATAGAATTATATGTCGATCTGGCCTGATCAATGAATATAGTCAACCCAATAGATATATATATTTCCACAAAAATTCAATATTCAGAAGATATCCTCAAAAATAATCATCCATCAAACTAGGTTAGCCTCCTCATAACTCCTCCATTTGTAATTGGAAGATTAGTTTACTTATTAAATTATTACCTTACCTTTAGGTAATAAATTATTATTATCTATTTCTCCTTTTAATGTTACTTTCTCCATATCAAAAATAAGGGACATTAGATGGGTTGGTGCTCACAAATAGAATGAGGGGTTGGTGCCTCTAGAATTTGTAAAAAGAATTTTAATAAAAGCAATATTTTTGCCATGGTTTTCTCTTGCAAGGGTTTCCACGTAAATTGTGTTGTTATTGTGTTACTCATTATTTGATTAATATGTGCTAAATTTGATTAAATATTAAAGTGATTAATTAAGTTTAAAAGAAAAATAATATTGTTATACTGAGTCACCACTCCCAGCCTCTCTTAGCATAACCGCGTGCTCATCAAGATAATACTCAGAATGTGCACATGGCTTAGGAATTTGTTGTGGCTGATATAAGAGCTTAAGTTCCTATTAAAGAGGCTATTTTTCCTCTAGGATTTGGTAGGGAAGTTGATTTATACTTCATCATATCTGATTTGCATATGCCAAATGTGTCGGTTGAGTATGTTGCACCAATAGAGCAAGTGGCATCATGGTACTTTAAGGGATTTAATGGACTATGAGATGCACATATTGAATGTTATTTTCAGACCACAGAAAAATGTCAATAAGGTAAATGAATCTCTAATTTGATGTTGGTTATTCTTCTTCTTTTGTCACTAGGATTGTCGGTAAGCCTTCTTATATACAAGCACAAGGAAAGTCAAAGTGGGAGATAACAATAAAGGCTGTGTATGATGGTTTCCTGTGAAACAAAAGTTTTTTGAGTCAACCAGAAAGTGAAATAAAATTTTGGGCGTGAGATCCCCATGTAGAATTCACATGGGGATTGCTTTCCCATGTACTTTTTATAATATAATAAAATTGATGGAAGATAAGTAGCTAGACAAATATAAAGTGAGACTTGTAGAAAAATGGTTTTCTCAATAGAAAGAGCTAGATTATGAAGGAATTTTGCACAACACAATTAGAAGGTGTGACTGAAGCCACGAGTTTGAGCTGAATGGTGAAAAACAACCATTAAGTAGAGTGTTAGTATAAACTTTTGTTAATTGTAAATATTAGATTAGATGTCAAAATAAAGTTGTGAAAATGTTACTAGCATCAATCGATTCATTTGGAGGCAAAAAAGTCATTGTAAATAGTTAAAGAGATGTGGTATGAATGTGAAAAGTAGAATTTGAAACATCATGCCTAAGCTGATATAAGTATGAAATGCATTGGCAACTTTCTCATTCAGTTAATTAAATCTTACCACAATTTTGGGAATGCAACTCTTGTCTTCAATATTTTATTATTGTAATATTCCAAATGAAAATTTTTAGATTCTTTCTAATTGTTACAAAAAAAAGTTTGTTGCTTTCGACAAGTGAAGAGTTTAACAAAAAAGTTGCAGCTAAGTTGCTGGTCCTAGTATGGGGACGGGTTCAAGTTCATAATTTATTATTCTATACTAAGTTGCCAAATCAGAATCATGGATAGGTACAAGAACATGGATACGATACATTGGTACAACATTTTTTGGGGGGGTCTAGGTATGTTTTGGGTATGTTTGTACAAAAAAAGATATAAATCATAAAAATTTATATTTATATATTTACATTCTAAAAACAAAAGTATAATTTAAAATGCTGCATATGCTAAACAAAACTATTTTAAATACTTAAAATTTTGAAATATAGTCTGCTAATATATTTAAAATAATATTTATACATTGAATAATAATATTAAATATATATAAATTATAAATATTTATAACAATATATCTTATAGTAATATGTCTATAAACCATGGTTGTCAAGAGATGCGTCTCCTGCCCCCAGAGAAGCATCTCAGAGATTGGTACGTGTCTTCCGTATTGGAGACGTACCCGAAGATGCCTCCCTTCACAGGAAATGCACGTAGAAGTCTCCCCGAGTATCCTGAAGTCTCCCATGGTGAAAATGGCATCTCCTATGAAAGAAAAAAAACTAAAAACATTAAAACTAAAAAAAATAAAGGTTGCACTATGAAGTATGAACTCTTTGACTCTTTGACACAATGACATTTGTGTATTTAAACTTTAAAGTTAATGTACATTGTTAAAATTTACTACTGCTCTTGTTTTGAAAGTTCAATGTCATGATATTTTCTATAAATTATTAATTTTTATTTATATTAAAAAAAGATGGTGTCTCCAAGTACCCCCATCTCCTACTTTCAAAAAAAGTTGTATTGGTACCAGTACCAATCTCCCGTACCAGTACCAGTACTAGTCTCCCATACCAGTACCAGTACCAGTCTCTTGGAAACTATGCTATAAACATATTAAAAAGTAGTTCCCTTTAGAGCAAACACAATAAAGGAAAGTTGTATGGATGTTGATTGTTACTTTTCAAAACAATTAATTTCATCAACTACAAATGCAAGATCTAGCAATTAAGTACACAATAAGAACACACGATTTACATGGAAACCCTTTCAGGAGAAAACCACAGCACAACATTGCTTATATTTATTATATGTATATAAATTCCTTCTTCTTCTTGTAGGCTCCAACCTATTGGAGGCTTCAATCCCCACACAAACTGAACTCCAACCCAACAAGAGGCTTCAACCTCTATTTGATAGGCTCAAACCTATTGGAGGCTCCAACCCCCACACAAACTGAGCTCCAATCCAGCAAGAAGCTCCAGCCTCTATTTATCCTTCAATGGCTGATATAGTATGCTTCTTCACAAGATCTTCCTCTCGTAAATCTGATTACAAACTCACATAGTATCCCTCTTCCAAATCTGATTACAAACTGTCATGTCCCCATCCTAGTCAGCACAGCTGGTGACGAGGTTAGCCTATCATTTGATCCTCGTAGGCTGACAGGAATGTTCAGAGGATCCCTTTTGGCAGTTGCTCAGTGTTGGTTAGCTCCAGAAGTGCAGTGTGTCAGGATGGGCTTTCGCAGAATCTTCCAGAGAGCTTTTTCAGAGAACTTTCTATTTTTAGAAAGTTAGGTCAGACGGAAGCTGCTATTTCGGGCAGGGCACCTGGTGCAGTGATTTAGCTCAGATTCGACCCGGTTCAGTAATTGTTTGATTTGACGGAGAAATAAGGAGTAATTACTGAGTTATTAAATATTTAATAATTTGACTTTATTATAAAGTCACTTTATTGAAATATTAAAATATTTAATTATTTGGCTAAGTTATAAAGTATTTAATTATACTTTATATTATATTATTAAAATGTGATTTAATGAGTATTTAATGCTCATTAAAAAGGGACGCCAATAATTAAATAAATTCTCCTAAGTCCAAAGTGAAAATTAAATCATTAATTTAAATGATTATTTTAATGGAGAATTAGGTCGAACTTTTCAAAGAAGGATATATTGTTCTTCCCAAGGCAAAATCGAACTATCAAGTTTATTATTCAATTTTGTCTACTGAGCATCTGAGCTTTGGAGTTTGCAAACCCTAGGGTTTCTGGCAGACGATCGTTTCTGGAGAACGAAAACTCTTCAGGAATCAGGCAGACTGAGGCTGTGAAATATCAGTTGAAGCTGGCACTTGGTGATTTCACCCAGAAGTCACAGATTGAGCTTAACCAGTTATTTGTCAGAGATTTACAGAGGATATCATCTTCTCTTTGGGCGATTCCATTCACCACCACTCATCTGTGATTTGGCACAAATTTCAAGGAAGCCGTACCACTTATTAATTGCTGCAGACTGGCCGTACTTTCTGTACCTTTCCTGGCCGTACTTCCACATCTTCAGAGGAACGCCTGTATTCTTCAGTTTCTGGTGTTTGCTCTCTGGGCGCCTTGGGCCACTGGAGATTATTGCATTGGTTTTTGAGCTGGAAGATTCCTCATTAATTCTGGCCGTACTATTCTTTATTGCTGCAGCCGCCATTACAGAAAATCAGGTTTTTCATCAATAAATTTATTGTAATTCATTTATAGCTCCGTATTCATCATTGTAATTGTTCTAGAATTGAAATAAATGAAACGCCTATCTCTTCTGAACAATTTTTATACTTTCCAAGCTTGTATGAATTCTTTATGAATTTATTAGCATTTAAAAGAGAAATCGCAGCATTTACATTTTTGCATGAAAACCTCAAAAACACAAAAAAATTGAAAACTTGCAAAAAAACAAACAAATATCAGTTAGGGTTTGAATCGAGAACCACCAGGGTTCTGACAGTGGTATCAGAGCACAGATCTCCTGCCATCCTGTGCTTTTTTAGTGCTTTTTCAGAATACAGTGTGCTTTTTAGCGCTTTTTCATGAACAGAGATACCATTCACTACATTAAAGGTGTAGGGACAGGCAAAGACGAGGATTGGACAGGTCCACCTATCCCAGAAGGTCAGACAGTGTCAGGGGTGCTTGGTATTCACAGATCCAGTTCTGACGGTAGTGAAAACAGTGTTGCAACCCTAATGGCAGAACGTGAGACTTCCTCAGAGACTCGCAAGGATCCAGGGAAGGCGCATGCAGAGGGTGATATTACCGAGGAGGAGTTTAGACGGAGGCACGATAATATGATGGATATGATGTCTCAGCTGATGGGTACCATTAGACAGTGTACGCCCACACAACCACACTACATTCAGATTGGACAGACGAGTGGGACTGCACCAGTGGATCAGCCATTGGCATCCGTACCTAGACAGCCGTCACCGATCTACCAGGAGCGTAGGCCAGGTCAGCCTACTTTCTTACCTAGGGAGACTCCACCACAGACTCCAGGGGCAGAGCATCAGGGGCAGCATCAGGAGTTTCAGCCACACAATGGCATGTCCGTGGCAGACTTGACGAGATTTCATGGTGAGTACATGTCACTAGCACCTGAGATCCGGCAGGCACTTACATTTCATGAGTTTATAGATGTTTATAAACCCAGGGGAGGAGGCAGATTTGACCGCAGACCCCCACAGTATCAGCAGCCGCAGCCACAGGTGAATAGGGATTTGCAGTATGCGGTGAGCAAGATTACATTACCATATTTTGACGGGTCTGAAAAGACATCAGCGAGGTCTTGGGTCCAGAAACTGGACAATTACTTGTCACTTAGGCCTATGCAGGAGGATGAGGCAATTAAATTTGCTACTTTACATCTTGACGGAGTAGCACACGATTGGTGGCACCATGGCATGTACACGCTAGGCCATCATGCGGTCAATACCTATCAGGAGTTCACCAGCAGACTGATAGAGAGATTTGATAAGAAGGATCCGGAACTGTATTTCAGAGAGTTGGCTCAGCTCAGACAGACAGGCAGTTTGGACTCATACATTGGTGAGTTTCAGAGAGTGGCAGTCATGGTCACGGGAATTTCAGAGCGGAGACTTATCATACTTTTCGTTGAGGGTTTGACAGAACCCATGAGAGGTTGGGTTAAGGCTTTTGACCCAACTACACTTCAGGAGGCCATGCGGAAGGCGAGAAGCATGGAGCTTGCAGCACCTCGCAGCAAGTTCAATTCAGGGTCAACTCCATACACGAGACCCAACAGGCCTTTCGATAGAAACAATGACAGAAATAGACCCTTTGACAGGAGGAAGGATCAACAGGATCCGAAGAGACAGAATGCACCACCGTTTGACAGGGAAACGTTGAATGAATTACGTAAGAAAAAGTTATGTTTTTGGTGCAAGGCACCCTATGATGAAAAACACATATGCCCACTTCGTCCGAAAGTCAAAAATAACCAAATGGAGTGGTTTTATGAGGGCGAAGAGCAATCTGATCTGTCAGACCAGCAAGCTGATTCCGAGCCTTCAGATGATGAGAAGTCCGAAAATGAGGTTGAGCATGAAGGTGGAAGGAAGCTACAGGAAGCCCATCTGACTAGTCTTCAGAGAGATGGTTCATTTCGACTTCGTGGGCTCTTAGCAGGTCAGAAAGTGATTACATTGTTGGACACAGGTGCTACTCACAATTTTATTGATGCACGTTTAGTTGAGAGGCGTGGCATCCAGACGGAGGCTTTCGAGGGTATTCGAGTCAAGGTGGCTGACGGATATACTCTCAGGTGCGACAGAAAGATTACTGATCTTCCGATGAGATTGAACAACTATGAATTCAAGACTGAATTCTATGTTGTTAATATGGGGGATACAGATGTTGTATTAGGGATGGCATGGTTGCATGATTTGGGTGAGTTCACGCTCAACCTACGGGATATGGAAATGAAATTCAAGGTTGACGGGAGACCACATGTCATCAAGGCGATTCGGGACAGTAATCTGAGGATGGTTTCATTCAGACGGATGGAGAGGCTCATTCGTCATGATATGGTTGACTGGGCGGCTGAGTGCATGTTGATGCCAGCCCAGCAGGAGCCGCAGAAGGGTGAGTACCACCCTGACATACAGATTTTGAGGACTAAACACTCCAAAGTGTTTAGTGATATTCCACCTGGTAGACCTCCAGACAGGGGTACGGAGCACATTATTGAGTTGGAGGAGGGCGCCAAGCCCGTGATGATCACTCCCTACCGACATCCGAAATGACTCAAGGATGAGATAGAGAAGACTATTAATGAGTTGTTGGCTATGGGTCATATCAGACCTAGCAAATCCCCTTTTGCTTCATCGGTTGTTTTGGTGAAGAAGAAGGATGGATCACTTCGGATGTGCATCGATTACAGGCAGCTCAACAAAAGAACCATCAAGAACAGGTATCCCATTCCGCGCATTGATGAGCTGATAGATGAGTTGCATGGCGCAGTCTTCTTTACGAAGATTGATTTGAGATCAGGGTACCATCGATACGATGAGGGAGTTGAGAGAAACCGCTTTTTGTCATTGCGGCGGAGTTGGTTCTTGCCCTTCGGGTTCCAAATACCTGCCCCTTTCATGACTATGACACATTTTTCGTGCTCAGTTGAGGAGATTTGTGTTAGTCTTCTTCGACGACATTTTGGTTTATAGCAGGTCATGGGATGAGCATCTGGCTCATTTGGATGCAGTCTTGGGTATCTTAGCAGACGAGTCTTTCTATGCTAAGGAATCCAAGTGTGAGCTTGGCATGGAGGAGTTATTATATCTAGGGCACATCATCAGTGCCAAGGGAGTGAGTATGGACCCTGAAAAGGTCCGAGCTATTGTTGACTGGCCGGACCTGAGAACCTTACGCAGCTCAGAGGTTTCGGTTGTGTGCATTCTACAGGAGATTTGTTAGCGGGTTCTCACGTCACGCCGCACCCCTTACAGACTTGACGAAGAAGGGGGCTTTTCAGTGGTCACCACAGGCGCAGGAGTGCTTTGACAGGTTTAAGGTGATCATGACTTCATGTCCGGTGTTAGCATTGCCTGACTTTTCGAAGTCATTTGATTTATTCTGTGATGCATCAGGAGAGGGCATTAGTGCCGTTTTGATGCAGGAGCGTCATCCGATTGCATTTGAGAGCAGGAAACTCAGGGGCCCTGAGAGATTTTATAGCATTTATGACAAGGAGATGTTAGCCATTATGCATGCATTGGCTAAGTTTAGGCAGTACTTGGTAGGCAGCAAATTCAGTGTTCGTACAGATCATAACAGCCTAAAACATTTCCTTGGACAGCGAGACTTGAACGAGAGGCAGCAGAAATGGGTCAGTAAACTGCAGTCATATGACTTCGACATTACTTTCATTAAGGGGAAGCAGAATATAGTAGCTGACGCCTTGTCTCGTAGACCCCAGTTGAATGCCTTAGCACAGATTACAGAGGATTGGAGGCATCGGATCATTGCAGAGTATGCTAAGAACCCATGGGCTTCTAGCATCGTTGACAGGACAGAGCAGGACGACAGGTATACAGTTGTAGATGACTTGATCATTTACAAGGGGCGGATTCTTTTGGTTCCTGACTCTGAGTTACGGACTACAGTTTTGAGAGCCTTTCACGACCTTCCTATGGCGGGCCATCCTGGATACTACAAGACTTACAAAATGGTTCGGGAACGGTTTACTTGGAAAGGGCTGAAAACTGATGTTTTGCAGTATGTCCGTGAGTGTTCTGTGTGCCAACAGAACAAGCAGGAGCACACTTATCCTGCTGGATTACTCCAGCCACTTCCGATACCTGACAGGAAGTGGGAGTGTTTATCTATGGACTTTATCACGGGTTTGCCGAAAGCCCAGGGTAAAGATTGCATTTATGTAGTGGTCGATCGGTTGACTAAGTACGCCCATTTTTCCCGATTACGACTACTTTCACAGCATCGCAGACTGCAGAGTTGTTCTTCAGAGAGGTTTTCCGATTGCATGGATTGCCCCGGACGATAGTCAGCGATAGAGACAGCCGGTTCATGAGCAACTTTTGGCAGGAGTTGTTCCGACTTTGTGGGACCGAGCTGACACCGAGTACCAGCTACCATCCACAGACCGATGGACAGACAGAGATTGTCAATAAGTGGGTGGAAGGTTATTTGCGCAATTATATAGCTGGTCAGCAGAGAGCTTGGGTGAGGTGGATTTACTTGTGCGAGTATTGTTATAACTCGACTCACCATATGACGATACAGATGACCCCCTTCATGGCTTTGTACGGGTATGAGGCGCCCAATCTTCTGGATTTGATTTTGAGCGATAGCAGAGTGCCGAGTGCAGGTGATATGATGAGTCAGCAGGACATCTTGAGGTCTCTCCGAGACAATATCCAAGGCACGAATCATAAGCATATGTCGAGAAGAGGGTTGAGATTTTGAGGTGGGTGATATGGTGTACCTCATGTTGCCGTATGTCAGTCTACTCTGCGGAAGAGTGGGGCAGAGAAACTAAAACCTCGCTACTATGGTCCATTTCGTGTTGTCAGACGAGTGGGCGAGGTTGCTTATGAGTTGGACTTGCCAGCTGATAGCAAGGTCCATAATGTATTTCACGTTTCTCGCCTGAAGAAGGCATTGGGTCAGCATGTTGTTCCCTCTCCAGTTTTGCCACCCCTTGATGATGAAGGGAAACTGATACTAGTACCTGAGGCCATCCTTGATATGAGAGAGAGACACCTTCGGAGGCGTGTGATCAGGGAATATCTGGTCAAGTGGAGAGATTTGCCAGTTGAGGATGCTACATGGGAGTCAAAGCGATTTTACAGCATCCAGAGTTGAGATTGCTTGAGGACAAGCAATTTCAGGGAGGGCGGACTGTATGTCCCCATCCTAGTCAGCAGTGGTGACGAGGTTAGCCTATCATTTGATCCTCGTGGTGAGGAATGTTCAGAGGATCCCTTTTGGCGGTTGCTCGGTGTTGGTTAGCTCCAGAAGTGCAGTGTGTCAGGATGGGCTTTCGCAGAATCTTCCAGAGAGCTTTTTCAGAGAACTTTCTATTTTTAGAAAGTTAGGTCAGACGGAAGCTGCTATTTCGGGCAGGGCACCTGGTGCAGTGATTTAGCTCAGATTCGACCCGGTTCAGTAATTGTTTGATTTGACGGAGAAATAAGGAGTAATTACTGAGTTATTAAATATTTAATAATTTGACTTTATTATAAAGTCACTTTATTGAAATATTAAAATATTTAATTATTTGGCTAAGTTATAAAGTATTTAATTATACTTTATATTATATTATTAAAATGTGATTTAATGAGTATTTAATGCTCATTAAAAAGGGACGCCAATAATTAAATAAATTCTCCTAAGTCCAAAGTGAAAATTAAATCATTAATTTAAATGATTATTTTAATGGAGAATTAGGTCGAACTTTTCAAAGAAGAATATATTGTTCTTCCCAAGGCAAAATCGAACTATCAAGTTTATTATTCAATTTTGTCTACTGAGCATCTGAGCTTTGGAGTTTGCAAACCCTAGGGTTTCTGGCAGACGATCGTTTCTGGAGAACGAAAACTCTTCAGGAATCAGGCAGACTGAGGCTGTGAAATATCAGTTGAAGCTGGCACTTGGTGATTTCACCCAGAAGTCACAGATTGAGCTTAACCAGTTATTTGTCAGAGATTTACAGAGGATATCATCTTCTCTTTGGGCGATTCCATTCACCACCACTCATCTGTGATTTGGCACAAATTTCAAGGAAGCCGTACCACTTATTAATTGCTGCAGACTGGCCGTACTTTCTGTACCTTTCCTGGCCGTACTTCCACATCTTCAGAGGAACGCCTGTATTCTTCAGTTTCTGGTGTTTGCTCTCTGGGCGCCTTGGGCCACTGGAGATTATTGCATTGGTTTTTGAGCTGGAAGATTCCTCATTAATTCTGGCCGTACTATTCTTTATTGCTGCAGCCGCCATTACAGAAAATCAGGTTTTTCATCAATAAATTTATTGTAATTCATTTATAGCTCCGTATTCATCATTGTAATTGTTCTAGAATTGAAATAAATGAAACGCCTATCTCTTCTGAACAATTTTTATACTTTCCAAGCTTGTATGAATTCTTTATGAATTTATTAGCATTTAAAAGAGAAATCGCAGCATTTACATTTTTGCATGAAAACCTCAAAAACACAAAAAAATTGAAAACTTGCAAAAAAACAAACAAATATCAGTTAGGGTTTGAATCGAGAACCACCAGGGTTCTGACACAAACTCACACAATATCCTTCTTCCAAATCTGATCACTATCCATACAATAACCTTCTTTCATAGATTTGATTACAGTCATGCACAATCTTCCTTCCAAGTCTGATCACTATCATGCACAATATCTCACACAAATCTAATCCAATCTATGCACAATTCTTTTCACATAACTGATCATAATCATGGCATTATTTCACATAATTTTCTGCCTTACCATCTGCTCAAATTCACTTTACAATCTGATATTACTCTTCACATATATTCGTTATATATATTTGCATTTACTCTTCATACATGGGTAGCATCTCTTCTTAATATAGACCTGAATTGCTTTTCATTTCTGCCCCTTTATCTCTTTTCAATCTGCTATTTTACTCAGAAAATTATATCATTAAAGTTCTTCACTTCACAACATCAATATTCTTTTCATATATTCTGATATACATCTGAATTACACTTCATGTTTCCTTCTTTGGATATGTTTTTTATTCACATAATATTCATTGGAATTGTTGTCTACTATTCACATTTATCATTTCATTTATATGCCCATGTCTCTATGGAGAGATGTGTCGCTTAGAAAGGAGACAACTATTTGAATGGATGTGTCTTTTAGTTAACAAATCTGCTGCCTCTGTAATTAAACCCAATCGCTGCCCCTTGGTAATTGCTACCTTAATAAATTAAACTCAACTTCTTTAAAACTTTAATCACTGCCCATTGAAATTAATTGCTGCTCTTTGATAAAACAATCGTTGTTTTTATTCACAAATATAATTGATTGTCTTTACTCAAAAGTAATCCCTGCCTTGAGGTATTATTTTCTTCCTTTAATATGGATTGCAGCCTCTTCTTATTTTATCTTTATTCACAAGTCAGCATTTTTGTCCTATTCACTTTGTCTTATTAAAAAATTGCTGGTTATCCTTTTCCTTTCATAAAATCGTTTGATGTATATATTTTAGCTGCTCCAATATATGTTTAAATATAATACTTGTTTTCTAATATGCAGAATCCTTCTTATGGTCGGCCATCTTTAATGCAAGTCGACTAGAATTAAATATTTCATTTCTTCCAAAGGGAAATGTTATGATCTTCCTTCAATGCTCATATTATAATCGTTTATTTATGTATAAATCATTAATTTAAACATATTCATCTCTAAGTTGGCCGTCGATGATCTCTTCAATGGGAATGTATAACTGACTACACTTATTTTAAATGGCTCCATTAATGGCATCATATTCCAACAATCTCTTCATTCATCTTTGACTTCAATAACAATCTCAATGACAATACTTACTTTGAAGTCCTCATCCATACATCTTAATCTCCAAAACGACTCTTAGACATCAATCTCACCAACAATTGCAGTCTTTGATATTAAGGATAACAATCGTGTTCATGCACTTGACATCACTATCATTGTGACAATCTCTTCATTTTTATCTTGAGATTCCCATCCATACATCTTAGACCAACAATATTCACGACAAACTCTTTGACAACCTTGTCTACCTTTGACATCAATGACAAACAATTCCAACAATCTCCCCCTTTGTCATAGATGGCAACACTAACATAATTCTCTTCTTTTGCATTGCTCCCATTTACTCTATCTCTCCCCCTTTGACATCAATGGCAAAGGGACATGATATGATTCTTCCTCTTTTTTGTGATGCTCCCCCAATCTATAAAGCTCCCCCTTTCTCAGGCTTCCTTTTGCTCTAATTCTCTCTTTGTCTCTTTGTCGCTTGGGATGATATCCTTTCTCTATAGCTGTCCAAAATTTGGATGATCTTCTCAAGTTTAACACATCAAGAACTTGTTTTGTTATCCATCATTAACTATGCATCTCACAAGATGGAGAATATCTTCAACTCTTCACAAAAATATCCCTTTCTTTATTTCTCCCCTTTTGGAGATTTTCTAATGCTCCTCCTTGCTCTAATATTCCTCTTTCTCTAACTCTTCATCTTGACGTCCATTCTCTTTTCTCATAACTCTCTCTTGCTGCAACTCTCCACCTTTCTATAATCTTTTTTCATTCTTCGCATTGACATCAAATGCCTTGTAATATTTTGTCATTCATACATGATCTTTCTTATTTGATTTCTAATCTTGCATATTGAAACATTGTCATGTTATAACCTTCCTCTTCAATGTTCTATGAAAAGTTCATTACATCATTATCACTATAGTTGGCTATCTCTGACTTGAAGACTATCACTATTTTCAATATCTTCTTATGCCTTTGATGCCTATATTGTCACCATTCTCACCATACCTTGTCTTTCAAAATGCGACCATGCATCAATTGTCAATCGTCCGATCATACATGTTTTAAACTATACTTTGCTTGGGTGTTTATGGTTTTTACTTCTCATGTCTTTAACCTCAAGAACATAACTCAATAATTTAGTCTCTCTTTCTTTTCTCCAATCATATCTTCTCTTTATCTACTAATTCTTTCCCTTTGCTTGATGACAACAGAATGCTTGTATAGAATATGCCTTAGCTAATCTATCTTGAATTGTCTTCTTCATGGAGCTAAAATAATGCAATGGTTAGCTCCCCCTCAACTCATACATCTCTTTAAGAACTTAGTGATATCTCGTGCATGAGGCACAAGCATAGATTCTTCCTTCTTATTATCTTGCTCTTGATTCCTTTTCCATACTTTTGCAATTTCTTTCTTATGATTATCCATAGCTTCCACTTTCTTGTTCTACTTAGGTTATTCCACAAAATCACTTCTACACAATCATGCCATATGCCCATAGTTGTTGCACTTGAATAAAGATTTATAGCTTCTTCTTGAGAACTCATAAGCATCTTTGCTCCATCCATCATTTCATCCTTGTGTTTTACAACTTCTTTCCTTATGACCAAGATGGTTGCATTTATAACATATGATGTCGTCCTTTCTCTTTGGCAACCCTTGAGAACCTCTATTCTTGATCCAACCACATTTTCTTGCATGTGTCCAACAATCTTCTGCTCTATGACCAAAGTTATTGCAAGAGTAGCAATAACCATAAAATGAATGTTGAGACTTGTTCATCTGCGCTTGCCTTGGAGGAAATGATCTTGTGAATTTTTCCTTGTTGTCTCTATGAGGAACATTAGTTTTTTGCGGCACATTGTTTTCCTTCCTCTTATTATTCTCATTATTGATTGAGCCTTTTAGAACATCTTTGTAGCCTTTTGGTTTTTACTCATTTCCTTTCTTTTGTTGCTCATTTGAAAATTGATCTTCCTTTGCATCATGACCAAGACCTGTCTTTATGCATGATGACTTTTGCCCATCTATAATATCATCCATGGTTTTGGTACTTTTATCAACCTTGAGGCTCATGTCTAGCTTGGTAGTTGTTTTCTCTAATTTTGTCCTCAAGTAACTAATTTCAGACTCATACTTTTCACAATCTTCTTCTTTTATCTTCAATTGACTTCTTACTTCTTCCTCAATCCTCTTTGCTTCTTCAATTTTGATTTTTAGATCTTTGATCATCCTCTCCGCTTCTCCAAGGTCTTGTGACACTTTTGCCTTGGATCCACTTTCTTCTTGAACTTTTGACTTTAGAAATGCATTTCTTTTTTTTAAGTGAATAAATCTCATCATATGCATGATAGATTTCTTCCTCAAGATCCACTTCTTCATCAACCTCATTCTTTTGATCTTTGGCATGTTCTTCATCTCTTTCATTTTTATCACCTTTTGCTTTCATAGCCATGAAAAGTAGTTCTTCTCTTGAATCATTCTCTTCTTTTCTTTTGTCGTCACTTTTGACCTGCACACATTCAAAAACACAATAATCAATTTTATCACAATTACAAAATTTATACTTACCTTTGTCTATGTCAGATTCTTCTTTGATCTTTCTATCAACATGGGCTTCCTTTGCATCCGATTCATTGCTCGAGCTATTGCTTGATTCATGCTTTGAAATGTTCAACTTTTTGATGATTTGAATGTTGCTTTTTCTTCAGATGATTCTCTCTTCCTAATGCCATTTCTTCTTCTCTTTTACTCACAAGGTTATCTCCATTTGTCATGACATTCTTTGGTTCTATTGCCATGTGTATTCCAAGTGCCACCTCATCATTTTCATTTGGTTTTGTTGGTGCATGTTCAATAAAGGAGTGCCCATACAATTTGAAGACCAAGAGTACACTAGTACTCTTTACACAAGAAGAGGAATCACCCCATCGAAGCCACATAATGCATCTCCAAGCGGTTATCAAAATCAAAGAGGAGGTCGAAGCTAAATACAATATGATCCCAAAGGATGCCCTATCATACAATGCCAACAATGTAGCAAATGGGGACACTTTGCAAGGGATTGCCAAAAACAAGCACGACAAAGTGCACTTATTGTGCAAATGGTGTGGAGCTAGAGACCATGAAGACATTGGATGTCTGAAGCAAAAGGCTAGTGTCAACATGATTGATGTAAGGCATAATGAAATATTGGTTGTTACTCGCACCCAAGCAAAGAAGACTATGTACCCAGACCCACGTACAAAAAAGGAAAGGCTTCACAAAGCAAGAGCTGAAGTGGAGAATGCTATGTATAACAAATGCCACCACTCAAATGCAAACAAAAGTACAGTAACAATAACAATCCAAAAACATATTACAAGGCAAGTACTTCAAACTAACATACCAGTTAAAGTAGTGGATTTATTACAAAGTATTCCTAAACTTCGAAGCGTTATTGTATCAAGGGAGAATGAGATGGTGCTTGCTATGGCCCAATTAGGATATAGTGAGAACAAATACCCAATATCTAGTGAGAATGAAGATCCAATAATTGAACTCCCACTATCAAGCGACCAAGTGATTGATCCAATGTTACTAACAATTATTACGACAAAGAAACAAGCGGTGGTGAATATAGAGATCCTTGGAAGGAATCTCACTAGTAAAATTGTTGATGGTGGGTCTAATGTGAATGTACTTCTAGAAGACACTTGGAGAAGTTTGGGCAAGTGAACTATTTGGCCCCCAACTTTTCAGCTAGTGGGTGTCTATCAACAAGGAATTAGGGTACTTGGAGTGTTAATGGGACAAAAGGTAACTATTGGAACCCAAGCATTTTTGTTGAACTTTGTGGTCATTTCATTAAGGAAGAAAGTGTATGATGCATTGTTAGGTCGAGGTTGGCTAGTAGTAACCAAGGCCGATCATAATTGGAAAAATAAATTACAATCTCCATTGAAAACAAGGGTTGGAAGTACGTAATTAATTTAAAGAACCAAGTTGTAAGTGAGGAAGCAGCTTCCTTCAATTCATCATCAGATTTGGACTCTAAAGAAGGGACAAAGAAGCATTATTTGGGTCTGATAGACCTGAATGACGAAGGGATCTTGAAATTACAGTCATGCTCAGAGGATGAAACAAATTCTCTCCAGAGCATATTTCACTAGCAAATGGAGGACTATGGGGTATTTCTGTCGACTTGTAATTTTATCGAAGCCACAACTCTTAGTGAAGAGAAACCGACGAAAAATTATTTTGAAAAGTTGGACAGTTTATGCGTGCCAAATGCAATCCACGGTTTGCAAAAGACAATAGTTCTAGTAGAGGTATCCGACTTTGAAAAAGAATGCAAAATTACTAATGATACACCTCTAAGTACATTTAAAAGCTTGACTACAAGGCCCAACTACATAAAAGGCCTAATTATATTAAAAAGCCTGACTATAAAGACTGATCACAATAAAAGGTCCAACTATATTGTATGGCAAGAAAAAATTCATTTGCACAACAAGAAAAGAATTATGTCATACGGATGGCTTTTCCCTCTATATGCATCAGACGGTTGTCAGTCTACATTGTCCAATATTTGAGGCTATTATATAGTCACATTGTAAAAAATTGTCATAAGCTAAATATTGCACAACCCCAGTTGCTTATTAAGATTGTACAGGCTATGAGACAAGAGGTATGACTAACATATTTTAATATTTTACGATGTAATCACTCAGTGGTTGCATGGTGGAGATATAATACCATATGGCTTCACAAATAATATACGAAAAAATTATTCGATCATTCACCAAGTCGTACGATCAAGGCATTCACTCCTTCAGCAGGTAGTATGGCATTGAAATGGGACTCGCCAAGACTCGCCACGACTCGGCGAGTCTCGAGTTGAGTCACCCTAGCTGACTCCTAGGGGCTTGGACTCGAACTCGGCCGAGTCCTACCGAGTCCTAGCTAGACTCGCCGAGTTTGGTGGCCTCGTCGGACTCGTCGAGTCCAACCGAGTCTTGACAAGCAAGGTTTGAAAAGTGCAAAAAATTACATGAAATTTAAAGCTGAAACTTGCTTTTTTTACTTATTGTGAATGCAAAATGATGTATGCCATGAAGGTTTGTATTGTTTTGGCGCTACCCCCGGGACCCCACGAGGGGTGCTGCCCCTCAATCCCGCTAGGGGCACTGCCCCCAGACCCCAACAAGGGGCGTTGCCCCTTGACCCCACTAGGGGCGCTGCCCCCAGACCCCCACAAGGGGCGCTGCCCACAAACTCCGCAAGGGGTGCTGCCCCTTGACCCCGCTGGGGGCACTACCCCCAAACCCCGCAATGGTCGTTGCCCCTTGACAGGCCACCCCCAAACCCCCACAAGGGGCACTACCCCTTGACCCCGCTGGGGGCCGGAGGGCTGCCCCTTGACCCCACTAGAGGCACTACACCTAGACCCCCACAAAGGGCACTGCCCCTCAACCCCATTAGGGAAATTGCCCTAATACTTGAGATTATGGCTGTTGCATCATCCAGGACCTATCTTAGACACATTCATAGGAAGGATGCAGGCTCCTTTGAGCCATAGACTTCTAGTTATTGTTTTGAATCTTTTGATATTTCATATTTGTTTGGAACATTTGATGTCATGGATTTCATAGTTGATGAGTTTTGTATACATTTGAGTCTTTGACTATAAATCTAAGTGTGCTATTTCCTTGAGCAGCTCAACTACAATTTGTGTTTATACTTATATGATCGATGTATACTTGTGTTAGTGACGAGGACCTTGATTGGGTTGACCGGGCAAATAGAGAGCCTGAGGCTAGAGCCATGGTAGACGAGGAGGCTAAAGCACGAGCCAACACATCCACAACTAATGTTGGTGAGGGTGGCATGGAGTCACAAGCACAGACTATGGCTGCAGTTGCTACATCATCTAGGACCAACCTTAGATGCCTTCGTAGGAAGGATGCAGACTCCTTTGAGCCATAGACTTGTAGTTATTGTTTTGATATTTCATATTTTTTTGGAACATTTGATGTCATGGATTTCATATTCCATGAGTTTTGTATACATTTGACTATATTTATATATCTAAGTGTGCTATTTCCTTTAGCAGCTCGGCTACAATTTGTGTACTTTATACTTATGTGATCGATGTATACTTGTGTATGTGATCAAATTTGCTTCTATTTAATGATGTTATTGCATCTTTAAGGTTTATTCAATAAAGGGTGCTTAAAACAAGTTTTAAATCCTTAAAAATCTCTAAATTTCTAGGGTTTTTTCATTTTGCCGAGTTTGCGTCGAGCCCGGGCGTCGAGTCACCCTAGCCGAGTCTGAGCCGAGTCTGAATCTCGTTACTGTGGGTCAAGGCATTCACTCCTTTTCGTATGGTCAAGGCATACACTCCTTCAGCAAGTCATACGATCGAGGCATTCACTCCTGCAAGTCATACAATCAAGGCATTCACTCCTTTAGCAAGTTGTACGGCCAAGGCATTCACTCTTCCCCAACATTGTATAGTCAGTCGGCTCTTATACCGTACGATATAGAGGACATTGTTTACCCTATAGCATTGTACAAATGTCTCTTGCCAACATCCGTACACCCTTCCCTGTACAACGATCACTCTACATCCACATTGTATGGCCAATAATTTAGAATTGTGGGGTTTTGGTGGTTGATATCGTATGGCTAGCAATTCAAAATTGTGGGGGTTTGGTGGTTGATGTTGTATTTCCATACATCCATCAACCATTGTATGAAAACTTCTTTCCATAGTCAACATCATACGTTGGTTAAATAGTCCAAAATATCTATTTTTTTCTTTCTCAACATTTTTTTCTCCTCTTAGAAAATCATGAAAATGATGTGCACCATTAAGTTTTGTGTGGTTTTGAAAGTCTTACATTAGACTTGGGAGTAGGGGCTCTACCTCTAGACCCCCCCAAAGGGGCACTATCCCTTGACCCCATTGAGGACACTACCCTCAAACCCCTACAAGTGGTGCTATCCATTGAACCTACTAGGGGTGTTGCCCCTAGACCCGCATCGCACTCATTTGATTTGCCAAGTACAATCCATGTCTGAGTTTGCAAAGTACACTTCCAAGTTTGTTTATAGGTCATTGTCTACAATATCGTCATTAGTTTGGAAAGTCTTCACTAATGTTACTTGATGTTTACATTTCGTCTAGAAGATGACTTTTTCGGGAAGATGTAGTCAATGTACAATGTTTATTATTATGTTTTGATGATATTGGTTATCCGACTATGTAATTTGTTACCTTTCAATAGTTATAAGCATCAATTGGATGATGGTTGTGTTCCTCTTGGCAATCGTTGGGCCCTTTAAATAGATTATGTATCATCAAGGAAAGGGGTATAATCTAGTTGGATCGACTTTTATCCTTGGTTGACCATCTTTGATCTTCTTCTATAATAATTTCATGAGCAAATAAAGATATACTTTACTCCTATATCTAGTATTCATTGTCATCCCTATTATTATTCATGTATTTATTTTATCAAAACGAGCAGTAAACAATAAACAACCACTTGATAAAACAATGAGTGATCATAAGAACAATGAAATCTCACATCCTCCCCTACCTTGGGGAAATAATATTGGTCCTCTTGCACTTGTAGCCCATCAAAAACTTTCTGCCAGCAAGTTTTTGGAAGTTTAACTCACCAGTCCAAGTGTTGATTTTTTCAAAATAATTGCCAATTTGTTTAGCGAGTATGCAGCAAGTCTGACTGTTTTGCTCGCCTCTCCAAAAAACACATCAAAAATATGCATAAAATGTAGAAAATATGTGGTTAAAACTTGGTCTTTTGCCTTTAAAATCCCTATTCAGCAATGTCAAACACACCAAAAAAAAAGGCTTTATTAGCATTGCTTTTCGCATTTTATAAAATTATGAAAATGGTATGCACCATGAAGGTTTGTGTGGCTCAAACCAAGAAAAGTTTTCCCTAAGTCTAAGATAAGTGGTGAACATGTTGTAAAGTGCACCTAGTCCACTTATAGCATCATCCATTTTACCAAGAGGAATAGGCTTACCTCTAGGAAAGTGAAGCTAGCTATTGTACATTGTGACATGTGCATCTATGATTGCTAACTAAGTAAAAGGAGAGTCCACTAACATGAAGAAATGGAGCCTAGAGGACCAGGTAGGTAGATAATGATAAAGAGACGCAACCAAGATTGGTTGGTGTCTCAATGGAGGAGCCAATGATATAGACTTGAAGAGAAGTGATGAACTATTCAAGTACCTATGAGATGGGTTGGATGGTGGCTTGAATTTTCGAGATTGTTGCTCTGTGCTTGCATCTTAGCATTTGTCATGATCTAAAAAGATTGTTAAAATTTCACATTGATGTTTGAGACATCAACTCTTGTTATATATGTGTGAAAAAATTATAGCTTCTCATTTGCAAAAAATAAGCATCATTAAAGCTTCTAAATTTTAACCTAAGTTACCAATTAGTATACGGGCACAAGTATGAGAATATGTATATAAACATGTTCAAAATTATAAATTAAATTATAAGAATAGTGGTACTCACAAATTCATAATTGTCAATAAATAGAGTATTTAAATGCCTCATATTCACAATTTGCAAAAATGAAAATACTCAAGTCTTAAAATGTCATCACACAATGAAAATTCAAATTACAATCAATATTTAATAGTCTTCATATTCTTCTTCATCAAAAGCATCAAGGTCAACACTTGGTTCAATTTCATTTGAACCACAACCAATTGGATTGTCACCCCCACTAGGTGTGTCAAGTGCAAAAGTTGCCTCATCTATAGAGACTTTAGCAAGCTGTGCAACTGTAGCATCTAAATAAACACACTCACGGGTTAGATCCCAATTCTTTGTCACATCCTCATTGTATTCAAGTTTCTTATGTGACAAGAGACAAAGGTTGGCGTGTATATAGACCAAATCCTCTGCTTTTTTTGCACCAAAAGGGTTGTGCTTGACCAAGTAGATGAAGGAGTACGTACTTCGATTCCGCTCAGCTCAAGAACTTGCAACCTGTTGAGTTTGCATACAACATTTAGTATTTAATTTTATAAATTCTAAACTTTAAACATAGATTATAAAAATATAATATATAGCATAATAGCATCCAATGAAAAATGAAAAAATAAATAAATAAAAAGATACATAATTGGGAGAATATTTTAATTGCAAAAGACTATAAGCAAATGGAGCCTTGACCATGTAGATACCACCACTCATCTGTTAGTGTTATAGCTGCGGGAGATATTTTTCTCCTTGATATATTTTTTCCTTAAGGCAGGTCAGCCTTCATGTCTTAAATTATATTTATATTATTTCTAAAAGCCGACCTAGAAGGGAGGTCACTTGGCTTTGTATTTAAGGAGGATCAAGTCCTCTCATTTGTGCATCAAGTTCAATTCACTCCACTTTGCTTCTTCAGCAGCAGTTCACCATTCTTCAGCAGTTCGCCTTTCTGAGCAGCAGATCCATTTCAAAGAGAAGTGTGGAGAACTGTCTCCATTCATTGTATATACTCAGCCTCGTGTAAGGGCTGATTCTGTATGCAGTTTCTGCACTTATTCATTTGATATAAAAGAGATCATCTTTTGTTGGGTATTTCTCCCTCAAGTAGGAGGGTTTTCCCAAGGTAACTTCTTGTGTTCATGGTCTTATGTGTTGTATTTCTGCTTGCTTACATTTCTGATCTAAAATCTAACATGGTATCAAAGTGGGTTTAGGAAAGATCTGATCAATTTTGTCTAAGCTTTCTTCATTGAATATCATTAGACCTAAGGGTCGATCTTGAAATCAAATTTTAAGGGCAGAAATTTAAGAACTCATGATCGAGGCTAGCAAAGTTTGAGAAATTGTGATTGTTGTGGTGTATTGGAAGTGTTTGGGGTTTCTTAGCAGCGGAAGGCAAGGAATCACAGGCTTCTGCAGTAAGATTGGAGGTCCAGTTGTATGGTTTGTGAATTGTAGGAAAGGGTGGTGCTTCTATGCTTCTTATAAATTTCCCTACCAATTTTATCCAGATTTGCGACTTTACTGGACTATTGAATAAATCTCAGCAAGGAAGGCATTCTTGAAGATAGTGTAACACAGGGAGGTGATAGAAAAAAATAAAACTAAAAAAAATGTTTTCTTTTATCAAGCAAATGATGAACACTACATTCCTCGAGCGCTTTTTGATGGATTTAGAGCCTAGATTTATAAATGGCATTTAGAATAGTGACTACTGGAATCTTTATTTTTCTGATCATGGAGGAGGAGCAGGAAATAACTGGGCAAGCTCTATGCATCGGGAGATGAAGACAAATTTAAGTATTATGTTCACCAGGAATAAAATTTTAAACTCTTATTGTCATTTCTCACTGGCGCGGTAATATACAAACGTCATTTTATTGACATCAATCTTCATGTCAAGGATATATTCATGTAACGGGATCGATATTGATCTTGGGTGATTTGGTATTGTATCAGATCGTCCTCTTAGCTATTATTGGAGCCAGTACTGCACATGAAGGAATGTTAGAGTGTCGGGATTCTTTTAGGCACAAGAGCATTCATGCCATTCATACCAGAGATGATATCCTACGCTGTTGCCTATCTTCATAACGATAGATAGCTACATTCTATGTGATGGGCTAACTACACTCTGAATCGTTGCCTGTGTTGAGTACAACATTTCATGGCTATTGTGGTATATGATGAATCGTTGAGATTGCACATTGATCGGACCAATTCTTTAAATGCTACTTCCGCCGCCAGTAACATTTCATTCTATTTAATACGCTAGGATTTGGACAATGATTATCTGGCGGAGCCCTTGGCTAGCACCAATCAATGAACCTCCGTTGCAAGCAAGTGCGTATGCGAGATACTCTAGGAAAGGCGTCTCAACTGGAGCCACTGTAAGGGTGCCTATTTTAGAAGAGAATCGAACTTAGTGATCAACCACCTAATCACATTCGACAATAGATACATCCTCAGGTGACTATAGAATTTGGTTGTGCGACACGGATTTGGCATTTCGAGCTTTTGGCCGCACCAACACCATTGGCATATATTTCTGAGCTAACAGTTGTCATTTCGAATAGCCCAATCTCTCATGATTTGGCTTTAACAATAACTGTCATGTCCCCATTTTTTTTGGCGAGCATCAGAGATCGTGAGATTGGCCTATCAGGAGACCCTCGTAGGCTGACAGAGTGGTTAGAGGGTCGTTTGGGAGCTTGGCTCAACGTCAGATTGGCAGTTTTGATCAATTGGCTTTCGTTTGGGCTCGATCGGAGACCTTTTGCAGAATTGCTATTTTTAGCAGTTCCTGGCAGGCAGTGTGGGACCCCTGCTATTTTTAGCAGTATGAGATTGGCAGTGTTCGGGATCACTTCAGTGTTCGTCCGCATCAGACGGAACAGTTATCGGATGTGTAACGAGGAAGATATTAATATTTAATTATATTAATTAAATATTAATTATTTAACGATTATAATGTAAAGTTATAATATTAAATTATAACTTAAGTTATCTGCCTTGAGGGGTGCGCCCATCATCAGAAAGGGGCCAGTTTGAGAATTAAATTATTATAAAATATTTTGGCTGGAGACTATTGAATTATTAAAAGATTAAAATGTGAATATTTTAATTAAAACCCTATTATGGTGGAAATCGCACTTTTGTGAGGATAAAGGGTTTTGCATTGGGAAATGTGCCATTATGACATTTGAGAATCAGGAAATTTGCCAGTCTTTGCCAGAGGACGAAGACCTTAGGGTTTGAGTTCGTTATTCGTTGGGGAACGAGCCATCTCCATCGAAGCAGTTTAGAGGATGTGAAATAACATCTGATTTATTGCCAGTTGAGAAATTTCTTCATGCAGGAGGAATTACAGAGCATCACAGTTGATACAGACATCAGAGTTTATTGTTTTTGCAGAGCTTCAGCATATTTAATCATTCAGAATACCTTCTATTCATAAAGGCGCATATTCTTGTGATTCTGGAGATTTAATAGAGAGGCCATACAAAGTTATTTATTGCTAGAGGCTGCTGTCTTAAAGGCCGTACTGTTTTGTACAGGCCGTACTTCTCCAAGCTTCTTGTGATTCAAATCTCAGAAGGTCTTGCCAGGGTTTTGATTCAAAGATACATCTCTATCAGGGCGCACCATTCCAGAGGGTTCATTGTATTGCTATTCTGGAGACTTTTAAAAGAGGGCCGTACAAATCATTTATTGCTGCTCAGCCGTACCTCTTCACCAGCCGTACTATCTTTCTTCATGGTTATTCTCAGGTTTTTGACTTGCAGAGTCATTCAGAGGAACTATTAAGCTAAGGCGCCCTGTTTCAGAGACTGGCATACTAATATTTGAGGAGGCCGTTCATTTTAAAGGGCTGTTTCTGACAGGCCGTACTGCCCTGTCAGGCCGTACTGCAGCAAAGGACGTGTTTCTTTATCTTCTGAGAAACGCCTTTGAGATCCACTTCAGTCTTGCATCATTGGAGGCGCCAATCATCTGGGAGTCATCCGGAATTAACATTCTGAGGGAGTGGAGCCTTTATGGTTTCAGCCGTACAAATCTGCACTTTCAGCTGTAGCAGAAAATACCAGGTTATCTTCAATAAAAATTCATTATTTCATTTTGCATGTCTGTAGAACAATTTTGTAATCATTCCAGAAGGCAAATAATAGACTGGTATCGTGTTGGCATTCAAATACTACTGTCGTCAGGATAGATTAATTCTATTTGAATTTATTTCTTATTTCCAAGCAAAATCGCCATCTTTCAATTACATGCAAAAAACTCAAAATTCACCAAAAAAACAGTCAAAACCCTAAAACCTTCAGAAAATCATCAAAATAGACGAATACAGAGGAAAAGGGGAAACTGGGGTTTCTACAATAACCCAACCCTCATTCATTGGGTATTTGTACTAATTCACATTCAAATTTGGTGGGTCTGTGTGTGCTCCGTGGAACCAACTATACATGGTTCATGGTATTAATTCTAAATTGCAGACATTGGAATAATTCTAAGAATTTATTCAGCATTCTATAATCTTTTGTTTAATCTGACAACTCTGTTGTACACAAAATCAATTTGTGGTTTCTTACAATCTCAGTAAAATGAAGCTTTTTGGTACTATGTTCATGGCAAAATTGGGTGTCACGCGTGCCAAAATGTTTGGGGTCGAAGAGGAGTCACAGACGGGTCTTCAAGGAGAATTTGAGACTGGGTCAAGTGGAGGAAGCAAGGAGGCGGATCCATTGGCTAGAAGAATGAAGGTGTCAACTGAGTAGCTTACTATATGTCTTTGAAAGACTTTTCTAGCTGCAGAGAATGGGAATTGCACAAGACAGTCAACCTGGATTTGACATTGGTAGCACCGCAAACCTATTCAAAATAGGGTGATCTGGGATGAGGTCGAGGACAGTCCTAGACTCTCGCAAGTTATTAGTGCCAGAGGTGTGCATTGGAAACCATTCCTCTAAGGCAAGCATTGCAGCCAATCTTGGACGAGGAGGTCAAGAGATTGATGCAAGTACTTGGAGCTTCAGAGGGAGTCACATCATCATGAAGATTTGTTCTAATGTATATTTCTCTGAGACAGAGAAATATGAGGTGAAAGCCCTTGTAGTGTATATTTCTCTAAGACGGAGAAATATGAGGTGAAAGCCCTTGTAATGCATATTTCTCTGAGACGGAGAAATATGAGGTGAAAGCCCTCGTACATCTCTGAGACTGAGATGAGACGTTATGTTGAGAAACTCCATGACGACATCATGTTGAGAGACTCCGTGATGAAACCTTGTTCATCTTTGAGACTGAGATGAGACGTCATGTTGAGAGACTCCATGACCACATCACGTTGAGAGACTCCATGATGAAACCTTGTTCATCTCTGAGAGTGAGATGAGACGTCATGTTGAGAGACTCCATGACAAAATCACGTTGAGAGACTCCATGATGAAACCTTGTTCATCTCTGAGACTGAGATGAGACGTCATGTTGAGAGACTCCATGACAACATCACGTTGAGAGACTCCATGACAACATCACGTTGAGAGACTCCGTGATGAACCTGAGATGTGTTTTCCACAAATGGGTGTAGCCATTGTGGACATCATGTTGAGAGACTCCATGATACCATGTTAGATTTAGACCAGAAATGCAAATAAGCAGAAATACAACACACAAATTAAAGAACATAGCGACTTACCCTGGGAAAACCCTCCTACTCGAGGGAGAAAAACCCAGAAAAATGATCTCTTACATATTAGAAGAATAAGGGCAGAAATCTGCTTACAAACTAGGCCCTACACAAGGCCGAATTTAATACAATGTATAGAGACAATTCTTTTTGATGCAAAATACAAATGAAGATACTTCTCGAAATCGGATCTGCTGCTAAAACTGGCAAACTGTTAAGAGTGGAGAACTTTTGCTGCTAATAATGGCGAACTCCTACTGCTAATAATGACGAACTCCTGCTGCTAATAATGGCAAACTGTTGCTGATGTGCGAACTTGAAGAGTGAACGAAATTGTGTTGAAATGAGAGGACTTCACCTTCCTTATATACAATGCTAGGCGACCTCTTCTCTAGGTCGGCCCTAGAAAATATAAATATTATTTGAAAATCAAAGGCTGACCTGCCTTGGAGAACATTTATTTAAATTTTATTTTGGAGAAAATATCTCCCACCGCTACAAACATTAACACTACTCCCTCTTAGTTAGGAAGGTATTTTCTAGATATCCTCATCATGGAGTCTCTCAACGTGATGTCGTCATGGAGTTTCTCAACATGACGTCCACAATGGCTACTCCCATGTTTGGAAAGAAACTCATCTCAGTCTCAAAGATGTACAAGGGTTCATCATGGAGTCTCTCAACGTGATGTCGTCATGGAGTCTCTCAACATGATGTCCACAATGGCTACTCCCATGTGTGGAAAGAAACACATCTCCGTCTCAAAGATGTACAAAGGTTCATCACGGAGTCTCTCAACGTGATGTCGTCATGGAGTCTCTCAACATGACGTCCACAATGGCTACTCCCATGTGTGGAAAGAAACACATCTCTATCTTAGAGACGGCAAAGGTTCATCACGAAGTCTCTCAACATGATGTTGTCATGGAGTCTCTCAACATGACATCCATAATGGCTACTCCCATGTGTGGAAAGAAACGCATCTCCGTCTCAGAGATGTACAAGGGCTTTCACTTCATATTTCTCCGTCTCAGAGAAATATTCTATAGCAAAGCTCACTGATGCTAAGTCTCCCTCTCGGCAAGGGCAACATTCTCCACTACCCCAAGCTTGTCCCGCAAATGAGCAAACTTCACTCTAGAAAGAGGCTTGGTGAGAATATCAGCTATCTGATCATCAGTGCAAATGTACTTGAGTTGAATTGCTTTCCTCAGCACCATGTCTTTGATGTAGTGATACTTGATCTCCACATGCTTTGTCCTATCATGAAATACAGGATTCACCGAGAGCTTCACACAACTTTGATGATCACAGTGAATCACAGTCGGTTCCAATGCTTGACCAAACAATCCTGCAAGGAGCTTCCAAAGCCATACTGATTCACGAGCTGCTACACATGTTGCAATATATTCAGCCTCTGCAGTGCTTAAAGCCACAGATGTTTGTTTCCTGCTACACCAAGAAATCATAGCAGACCCCAACCTGAAACAACATCCAGAGGTGCTCTTCCTATTAGTTACACTCCCAGCCTAGTCAGAATCAGAATAGCCTTGTAACTTTAGTTCTTTGCAAGAAGCATATCTCAAGCCACATCCCACAGTGCCATGCAAGTACCTCAAAACATGCTTTGCTGCAACTAGATGTATTTGTCTTGCCTCACACACGAATTGGCTAAGAGCACTTACTGCATAACAAATGTCTGATCTAGTGTTGACTAGATACATCAATGATCCAATCAATTGTCTACACATGGTGGGATCTACCAAATCTGAATTGGCTGCTGAATCACTCAACTTCTTCAAATTTGTCTCCATAGGTGTAGACATGAACTTGCAGTCCATCATCCCAAATCTTCTCAAGATGTCTATAGTGTATTTTCCTTGACTTAGAACAATCTCATCAGGTCTTTGCCACACTTCCAGTCCCAGGAAGTAATGCATAAGGCCAAGATCCTTCATCTCAAACTCGGAGGCTAAATCTTTCTTGCATTTGACAATGAGATTCTCTGCTCTAGTGAGAAATAGATCATCAACATAAAGAACCAATATCAAAGCCTCACCATCAACTATCTTTAAGTAAAGATTGGAATCTACATCATTCTTGGAGAATCCCAAGCTCATCAAATATCTATCAATCCTTTCATACCATGCACGAGGTGCTTGCTTAAGGCCGTACAATGCCTTCTTCAATCTGCATACATGAGACTCCTTCCCATGAATCACAAAACCATCTGGCTGCTTGATGTACACTTCTTCAATCACACCATTAAGAAATGCAGTCTTTCCATCCATTTGATGTAACTTCCAGCCTTTAGCGGAGGCAATAGAAATAATTGTTTTGATATAAGTATATCGAGCAATAGGAGCAAATGCCTGCTCATAATCTATTCCCTCCTTCTGAGAGAAACCTCTTGCCACAAATCTTGCCTTGTGTTTCTCAATGCTACCATCAGCTGCATGCTTGATTTTGTAGAGCCATTTGGAAGACACTATTGACTTCCCTTCAGGTCTCGGAACAACATCCCATACATCATTTTTAATGATGGACTGATACTCTTCTGTCATTGCATCTCTCCATACCTACTGGTTGGATGCCTCCTCAAAACTTTTCCTATATTTGTCTAGAAGAGAAGAAACAGCATGATGTTTTGAAGATTTGAAGTGGCCAAACTTCCTCAGGTCAATACTTTGGATATCTTGATTTGAAATATATTTCTAAATGCAGCCTTATAGCCAGCAGCAACTTCCCCATCCCTATATGGTGGCACCCTCCTCGGCAATGAAATTACCTCTTTGCTATAATCCTTTGGTAACAAAGCAAATGCTAAGAGATGTAAAGGGGTGGTCATCTTGTTCAAATGGTCAACAATAATATTTTGCACAATTTTGAAAAATGTTCTCGTTCAGTCATGTTCCTTGGATTCTACTATTGCTCTTATTTTCTCCACCATGGAATCCATTCCATCATAAATTTCACCCAAACATGGGTGATTAGTATCAACATACCTAATCATGTTCATGATGGGCTTAGTGAAATTCAAAATATAATCCACACAAGCCCACCACTCATCATGTAGGATCAATGATTTTACTTTTTGGGTTCTTTTTGTGTTTGACTGCCTCCATACACTCCACAAGCTATTGATGGCCATAGAACTCAAGGCCTCTCACACCTTCACAAGTCATCTTAAGACAATTGTGTAAGATGCAAATCGAGTTTCAACAACCTAACATGGTTTAAAAAAAAATGTCGCAAATCAATAATAAAAAACTAAAATTAAAAAATATTATAAAATCAAATATAAAATACCTTAAACAACTCCAACTTGGAGAAGGTCTTGAAGATGCCTTGTGACATATGATGATTACTCAAAAACATTTGGATCTCCTTGCCCTCCATGTAGATTTTTTTGACCCACTCAACTTGTGTGCCAATCTTTTGCAATATCAAATTGAGTGAGTGGACTACACATGGTGTCCAAAAAATGTGACTATATGTACCCTCCAATATAGACCCAACTGCCCTACAATTTTCAGCATTGTCCATTATGACTTAGACAATATTTTCAAACCCCAAATTTCAATGGATTCTATTAGGATATTGGCAAAGAAACTTTCATCTATTATTTGCCCCTCACAATCCACTACCTTCAAAAACATCACCCCTTTATGGGACGGTACTATAACATTGATCAATGGTTAATTTTTGCAATCTTTCCATCCATCAAAAATGGACACACCTATTTCAGGCCATGTATCTTTGATTACTCTCAACGATACCTCTATTGTAGCTGTCTCCTTCACCAATAAGGTGGTTCGCACCTTTTCATACCCAAGACTAACATAATCAAAAGTTGTATTGGAAAGGGCCTCCACCATTTCTCACCAATAATGTGATCTAAGGTTGAACAAAAGCCCATTTTCATTAATGCAACGAGCAATGCTTTGATCTACAATCTCCCTCACTTCATTTTTGAAGGCATTCTCCAATGGACCTCTTTTTTGTGAAACTGAAGCATTATCTCCTTCATAAGATGGTGGTATTGGCATGAAAGGATGTGGGCCAGCTAGTTGTGATAAGCCACTAGGACGTTAGTGCAAGCTTCTCTTCACAAGAGGATGTGCAATAGCCTTTGATCTATTACATTGTATGTCGGCATCCTCTTGATCTTTAATATAAGACAATATTTGTTTGTGGGACAAACTTGTATTCCTTTGTAAAAGAATAGTGCATAAGTGACCTTTCACTCAAAAGAACGAGCTCTTATACTGAGTTCCACACTGGCTACAATGTCGAAGATAACCCCCACCGCCAGGAAGTTGTTGAATCATTGTCATATGTTGCCAAAGAGGTTACAATGTATCATATTTAAATTGACTCTCTACATTTGAGCCAACTAAACTAGAACTACATCCCATTTTGTATGAACCAAAAACAAAAAACATTACAAATTAACAACACAACTGATTTTTTTTTAAATCGGCATTATAAACCCTTATTATGCATAAAAAATAAAAAGAAAATCAGAATCAAAACTTACCAAAAAAAACCTAAAAATAAACTTGAATTTTAGAAAAGAAAACTTGAAAAATCTTCAAAAAAGTTATTGAAAACTTGAAAAAAATGAAATATTTACTTACCTTTGATGGTTAGATCTTCTTTGTGCAGCTATTTCTCCCTTGTTGGTGTAGGTCTAGCTCCTTCGTAGCTCTCACCTTCGAAAAAAATGGCACTAACCTTCAAAACCCAACAATGGCAGCTTGAAGGCAAAAAATGTTGTTTGTGGTCTTTTGTGTTTGTGAAATGAGTTGAAAAGCATAATATGCCCTTACTTTAGGGCCACCAATGCCTTTTTAGTGATTTTTTTGTTTTAAAAAATGCTTTTTCTAATTTCTTTTTTAAAGGGATGCCACAGGCCATGGGTACGCTTGGGTTCGTTCAAGTGCGCCCAAGGTTCTGCTTGGGTTTTCCCAAGGCCCCCAAGCAAAACCCTAGGCTTACCCGAGATGAGACCCGTCACAAACCCACACCCGAACTGAACCCACAAGGGTACGGGGGGGTAAAGTTAAGGACACGACAACTTAGATTTTAACCATAGAAAATTAAAATATCTCATTCATCCATGACAATGAAACTTAAACTTGAAATTTAATTATGAAATGTAATATCTAATATTAAATAATAATAAATATAACTATAACAATTTTCTTGGATCATGAGAAAATGCTAAGTTACAAGCATGGAGCAACAATCTTGATAATTACTTAGATTAGTCACTATTTTATAGTTTTATGGATAAAATTTGCAATCCAATCTTTTAGATACTTCAATGATACTTATTTTTACAAATAAAAAGCTATAATTTAGTTATTTATATATAAATATACGTACTTAAGTATATACATGTACATATATATGAAGAGAGCACACCACTTTTTCTGATGACTGAATTTTGATGAAGCCAATGGAAAATTAAAATTTTCATGTTACCACAAAGTATGAGGTACTCTTTTGTCAAACATGATCCAGCTTATGTAGGCCCCACCATGAGATCAAGATGCAAATATTGTCATTAAAGCCATTATACGAAGACAATCTCATAAATTTAAAAATTAACAAAAATTAAAGTTAATGTTATCTTGAATTATCATGAAATTAAGTCATAAACCCCTTACTATTAAATGTGTTAATTATACAATAAAGTTTGTGAGTTATACATTTTACATGCGAAGACATTGTATTTCACAAAACACAAAACCAATCATTAAGAGATTTTAACATTTATGGTATTCTATGTCTTTGGATTATTAAATTTTAAAAAAAAAATGCTAATTATTGATGAATGTATTATTATCTACTTATCACTAACTAAAATAATAATACTTCATCTTATTCCATTTAGGAAATGATTCTGTTACATATTACACCTATCTAGTCAACTCAATCAAAATGGGGAACCGGAATATAATTATAGCAACAAATTGCCTATAACAAAAGTAGCTAAAAGTGATCTGTTTTCTTATCAAATTATGAGGGATCCCTTATATTTGATTGAGCAGTTTGGTTTAAGTACTATTTTACATCCAAATTCTGAACAAGCTAATGAAAACATTAAACATCTGCTCATAGGCATCTAGAAAACTATATTTGAAAGGAGTGCAAGAATTGAATTTCATACCAATATGTATAAATGCTTCTGCTACTTCAGAATGACTTTCATGAAGTTCACGTCTAACAGTTTCACCGATGTTATGGGCTGCACTGACACTTAGAAATGGATCCACCTGCATCAGTCCTCTAGAATTCAGTTTCTAATACATTAACCTCCAAACTCTTAAAACCATTTCAGAGAAAAAAGAAGAAACATACAACAGGAACTATATAGTGATAAACTAAAAAGAAAACACTACCACATGAAAAAAATACAGAAACAGATTTATTTACAATGGAGAATACAACCTTACAGCCAACACAAAAATAAAATGGGCTATTGACACCTTAGGATGAAAAGAAGAGGCTTGCACATGAGAGCATAACTGAGTAAAATGTTACCAAAATAAGTGAATGAAATTCTTAGAATATCATGAAATACCCCCTAAAGCGATTATATGTGAAACAATCATTCTATCCTACAAATTATCTATTTTCCTCAAAAGTTTCTTAAACATTTACATAAGATATTACAATTTATATTACATCCCAATTAAGGCACATAAACAGATTGGTAATCCTCGATGAATTAAGTAGAAGTATAATGGATTGGATAGCAAATACCCCTTTGGATGGCCCCAAGACAACCTATGAGTCCTGCCTAGCTAGAAATACTACTACAGTGGCCTACTTGAAGTAAATTCTCAAGGGATTTCCCTGCCCACACAGAAATTGAAGACTTTAAATACCTAAGAAGAATTTCATTTTCACACTTTCTCAAAAGTACCTCCTAACTGTTTCTCACATTGTGCTTCAATTGAAGTGATTTCTAGTGTTAGAAATTTAACATTTGTACTTCAGAAGGAAGCTGGCTGACATAGTTGAGGATTGGCTTTCTTTTAAGGGGTGTATGTGTCTATAATCCCTCTTAAACTTTAATCTTTAAGGGATCTCAAAACTACAGGATATAGGACTTGTTTCAGAGTGGCTTTAGTTTTCCCAACTCAATGTCTGTCATTATCTTATAACAAATCAAATTGAGAAAAATAGCCACTAAATGCTATAATTACAAATTAGAAAATACCTGAGTAAAACAGAAATAGTTACATATGTACTGAAAACCCTTATGAGAAATGAGTACTGAAATTCCATAAACAGGAAACTCACACATGCAGATCTTCAAGAAAAATATTCAAGGAAAATTTTACAATTTAAATGCCACTCTTCACTTTGTTAAGATAGAGCACAATGCATGATTTTGAAGGAATGGGACAGTAATATACCTCAATGTGAATGTCAAGGTGCAGCAATGATCCTGCTTTCCGGCCCCTCAAGTGATGACAACCCTAAAACACAGAAAAGATACAAATACTCCCAATGAATAATACTAAGAAAAAGGTAATTTTCTCTTCAACTAATGATCATACACATAATTTCCTGTTAGCCAATTGACATGCCTCATATGCAAGATATTGAATATTATAAAGCAAACCACACTCCCTTATTTTTGTAAAAACTAATTGTCATAAAAAGCAACGAAATCACTTACTATACACTCTTGGATGTTGAAAGATATTGTTGAGATCAATCTAACTCATTTGTTAGTCAGTTCTAATGAGTGGCACTTCATCAAAATTAATCAACAAACTCTTAGCATTAACACAAATGAGTGACTCATTGACAATCATCAGCATCAATAAGAAAAAGATGTCTGGTAACATCAACAAGAAACAAGATCCACATTATGTCAAGATCTTGCCAGAAATATTACAATGGAGCATTCAGATGACACCAATGTCAAGGAAAGTCACATAGAGAGATCGTAATCAACACTCTGAAAAGCCTTACTTAAACAAACTGATTATTTTTCATTGGGATGGACACTTGAGCACAAGAACAAACACAAATAGCAACTCACAAAGACATTTTAGGATCTAATATTTTTTTTTATCATTAAGCGCTACCAAGGGGGTAGCTCCCTTTATTTATTGGAAAAAGAAAGGTTTGTTGGGATCTTAGGCAAGATTGGAGCAATAAATATAACAAATTTAAAAAATTATAATGTAGAAATAAATGATAGAACAGAGAACAAATTCGCAGACAACAATAATTTTACATGGTTCACCCTTTTGGGCTACGTCCACAAACAACAACTATTCTGATTTTATTACAACTTCCAACGAAAGGAATACAGATTATAATATTACATAAACCTGCAACAACATGCTGCATTCACCAAACACAATCTGCGCTCTGTCTAAATCTTTTACACGCTGCTGCGTGTGCCTCAAAACAAAACCGTGCGACTTCCAAACTCTTCATTTCCGTGCACGACTATTCCAACTTCCCATGCCATGACCATTCCAATTTGTAGCAAGACCAAAAACTATTCAGCTGTGGGCAGTTTCCAAACTGTTTTTAACCGAATTTCAACGGGAATTACATTCAAATTTCTTTATTAAAATATTAATTAATTTGGGGGGAAACCACGCCGGGAGAAGTGACCAAACTATTAACCTGAAGCATGATCAGGCTACAAATACCAACAACTCCCACTTGGAGATTTATCAAGCTCCACACCAAACCATCTGCCACTTGGAGACTGATCCCCTAGCACCGCTGCCCCTATAGCTCTCACTAAAATTTACACCCCTGGACATAGCTTTTTTTATTTCCAACATTGTTAATCTTGAAGACCAACAAAAGTTGAAGAGGAAATCAGCTTCCCCTGTGTTATAGCCTTCATAAATATATATGTTGGATTCTTACTTGTATGAATTTTCTCCAACTTCAACTATTTATCCTCCAACACTGACCATATGAAGTGATATCGCAGTTGTATGTGATTTGTCTTTGAATGCAAGGCAGAACTCTTGGCAAGATGAATGGCACATTGGCCATCAGTAAATAAATAATTATCAACCTATTGCTTGCCCAATTCCTCTAAGAAAAATTGGAGTCAAACCATCTCCTTGCTTGCTTCAGTTGCAACAACATATTCTTCCTTTGTGGTTGATAAAGCAACCACCTTTTGGAGCCTTGAAATCCAACTAACTGTTGTCCCAAAAATAGTAAACACATAATCTATAGTGCTTCGGCTAGTATCAATGTCACCTGCTAAATCAAAGTCAACATATCCTTGTAGAGCAGTGCTTGATCCCCAAAAACATAAATGCTTATTTGTTGTCCCTCTCAAATACCTGAGAATCCATTTTACAACATTCCAATGCTCCATTCTAGGATTATTCATATACCTACTCACAACTCCTACAGCATGTGCAATTTTCAGCCTCATGCATACCATGGCATACATTAAACTACCAACAGCTGAAGAATATGGAATCTTGGACATTTTTTCTTCCTCCTCTTGTGTCTTTGGACACATCTCCTTAATCAATTTAAAATGACTAGGCAAAGGTGTGCTAACATCTTTGGCATTTTCCATATTAAACCATTTCAACACCTTTTCAATATAATTAAACCTTTTAAAATAAACACAATGGTTAGAATGACACCGATTGTAACCTTGTTCAGCCATAAAACTATCAAATATTAAATATCATTGCCGAGGTGCTTGCTTAAAACCATTCAAACTCTTTTTTAGTTTGCACACTAAATTCTCCTTATCTCTAACCTCAAATCCTTGTGGTTGTTGCATATATATTTCTTCTTCCAAATCTCCATGGAGAAAAGTTGTTTTCACATCTAGCTATTCAAGATGCAAATCTTTTGTAGCCACAAGACTTAGAAAAAATTGAATAAAAGTCATTTTAACTACCGTAGAAAAGATTTCATCAAAATCTATACCTTATTTTTTGTGCAAGTCCTATTCTATCTTTAAATCTTTTCTTGCCTCTTTCTTTCAACCTATAAACCCATTTATTTGGTAAAGCTCTTTTACCTGCAGGCAACTTGAATAAATCCCAAGTTTGATGTTGCAGCAAGAAATCCAATTCTTCTTTTATTCCTCACTCCCACTGTTCTTTGGTATCCACCAACATAGCTTCTTCATACCCTTTCAGTTCACCATAATTAATTAGTAAAATAGAATATGGAGAAAATCTATCTGGAGGTTTACTTATCCTTGTAGAACATCTAACATTCACTAGAGTCTATGGTATTTCTTGTTGTTGTTAAGCATGAGGTACCACTAGAATATTACTTTCTGGAATATCATCTAACACCACATATTCTTTTTCTTTCTGCTCATGCTTCTTTTCCTACAACTGATCTTTATACAAAATCTTCTCATTGAATACAACATCCTTGCTTCTAATAATTTTCAGATTATCAAAATCCCATAATCTATAACCAAATTCATCAATGCCATATCCAATGAAGGTACACTTTTTAGATTTAGCTTCCAGATTGGTTCTAATCTCAAAACCAATCTGTGCAAAAACTTCACAATTGAAGGTTTTTAGAAAGAATAACTCACCTTCTTACCTGTCCATGCTTCCTCTGGAATACCACAGCCCAAAGGATCTAAGGACGTCTATTAATTAAATATACAGCAGTATTAACAAACTTTTCCCACAAATGTAAAGGCAGCCCAACATGCAATCTCATGTTTTGTGCATGCTCCATAATCGTTTTCTTGATTCTCATAGCCACACCATTTTCCTATGGAGTCCCTGGAACTGTTTTTTTTCTACGAATTCCATGAAATGAACAATAATCTTCAAATTCTTTGTTACAATACTCAACTCCATTATAAGATCTAAGACATTTTAATCTTTTCTCTCTCTCATTCTCAACCAAGTTTTTCTATTTTTTAGAAGTTTCAAACACATTCAATTTTTGTTTAAGGAAATATACCCATGTTTTCTTAGTTGCATCATCAAGAAATGTGACATAATAACAAGGGCCTCCAAAAGAAGATACCTGAGTTGGTCCCCATACATATGTATTCACAAGCTCCAATTTTTCATCTTTCTTTTGCTTCTCATCTTTGAGAAATCTCACTCTCTTTTGCTTCCCATACACACAACTCTCATAGAAATCCATGTTAATACATTTCAACCCTAGTAACAATTTCTTAGAATGGAGAATTTTCATACCTTTCTCACTCATGTACCCAAGTCTTTGATGCCACAGTGTTGTTTCAGTACCCACAACAATTGTTGTTGTCTATGCTGCAGAACCCACAACAACTATTCTTGTGATCGTTGTAGAACCCACAGCAGTTGTTGTTCAACCCGCAACAACTGTTGTAGCTATTTTTGCAACATCTATTGTAGTTGTTTTTGCAACATCTATTGTAGCTATTTTTGCAACAACTTTTCCTGTTGTATTTTTTTTGCAACTAAGGAAGAGGGAACAGTATGACCTATACATAGATATAAAGTGCCTACTTTCACAACTTTAGCCACTACTAAAGCACCTTTTGTAACCATCCAAATTTTATTTGTAAATGTAACTATGCAACCTTCATCTCCTAGCTTCCTTACTGAAATTAAATTCCTACTCAACTTTGGAACGTGCCTTACCTCTTGTAGTAGCCATAGATATCCATTCTACAATTTAGTTTTAATTCTTCCCTTTCCAACAATCTGACAAGGTTTATTATCTCCTAAATACACCAGCCCAAAATCTCCTTAGACATAATCAAGAAAATAATTTCTATGGGGCGTAGCATGAAATGAGGCCCTAAATCTAATATCCATGAATCATCAACATTATTTAGGGAAAGAATTAAAGCATCATCTTTAGGCTTACTTACAACATTAGCCTCTTTATTTCCATCTTGTTGTTTGTCTCCTTCTTTGCTCTTCCAAGACCAGCAATCTTTCTTCAAATGACCCAGTTTTCCACACTACTAGCAATCTTTTCTTCCTCTAGATTGTGACCTTTTCTTTGATCTCCCTTGTGATTTCCTATGACCTCTAGGACTTCTTCCTCTCACTTTTGATCTGTCCCTATTTTCTACATTCAAAACATTACTCGATGTTGACGTTTCACCTATGCCTTTCCTTCAAATCTCCTCGCTCAGAATCACACCAACAACATCATCAAATTTCAATGTATTTGAACTAGAAACAAAGTTACTAACTGCTATAACCAAGCTATTCAAGCTTTTTGGCAAAGAACATAAAACAAAAGAACTCTAACTTCTTCACCAAAACTAACATTTACAGAAGTTAATTGACTGGTAACCATATTAATTTCATTTAAATGATTTGTAACAAAACCTCCTTCAACCAATTTCATATTAAATAAATGTTTCATCAAGAATACCTTATTTGAAGTTGAGGGCTTTTCACATAATTTCACTAATGTTTGCATTAACTCATTTGTTGTCTTTGCTTTTGAAATATTGTTGTACCCAAACCAATTTTTTTTGCTTCATCAAGGCATTTTGCATAAATTAGTCTTAAACTTGCTAGATGATGTAAAATATAGTTTTTGGGCAATATCAAGCATGGAGTTTTTGTCAATATTTTGTCGGTCAAAGTCAGTTTTATTGAACAGAACCTGAAGCAGAGACTCAGAATGGAGCTTTTCATGATGGAGGAACATCTCACGATGGCGTTTCACATTGCACATGATGATTTCAGTGATCGAAATGGAGTTTTTAATGGTCAATTTATGAAGATTTCTCAAAGGAAAAGCAGGAAAGCGCAACTATAACCCAGGGGCGCCCTTCTTTTTGAAGGTCAAGATCTTGTTGAAAACGTTCACGCATACAATCAATCTCTTCAGAATTGGTCTGGCTATCCGATGAGCTATCCAGCGAAGCTTTCTGATACCCGTAACTCCTGCAAACAGCGTCAAAAGTAGAAATTCCCAAAGTTCCAGAGATGAGAAAATTGTTCTTTTCAGGCAAAAGCGCAACTATAGCTTGAGGGCACCCATCTTAAAGAGAGGGTAGATTCTGGTATTTTTGGTGGCTCATGCAGTCAATCTGTTCACGACTAGTCTGCTCGTCCAACGAACTATCAAACGCAGTCATCCGAGTCTCAGAGCTCCGACAGCCGTCGTCTGAAGATCAACTTATAATGGAGTTTTCACGTTTTTGAGCTTCTCCATTGGTTCCCAGTGCAACTACAGCTCAGGAGCGCTGGTTGAAAGGACCCTTAAGATGGCAAAATTTGCAGATGAGGTCTTCCTAACATCAGCACTACTCTAGCCCAGCTCCGCGATGCATCATCCAGCTTGTCGATCCGACATTCCAGGTGATCGTGGCAGAAGTTCTACCAAGCGCGTAATTTCATAGGTGGACCAACATAAAGTTTTCAGTGTATTTCTACAGTCCAGAGGCGGCTAGCCTTTAGGCCTGTCAGATGAGGTCGTTCTCTGTCATGTCCCCTTCTCAGTGACATCTCTCGGAGTACAGGATTGGCCTATCACACGACCCTCGTAGGCTGATAGACTGGATAGAGGGTCACTTCGGAGCTTGGCTCAGCTTCAGTTGGCAGAGTTTGATCAGTAGGCTTTCGTTTGGGCTCGATCGGAGACTTCTTGCAGAATTGCTATTTTTAGCAATATGACTTTGGCAGCGTTCAGAATCACTTCAGTGTTCGTCAGCTTCAGACGGAACAGTAATCGGATGAGTAACGAGAGAAATATTAATATTTAATTGTGTTAATTAAATATTAATTATTTAATGATTTTTAATAGAAGTTATAATATTAAATTATAACTTAAGTGATTCTTCTTGAGGGGTGCGCCATCATCAGAAGGGGTCATTTTGGCAATTAAATTATGATTAAATATTTTGGCTGAGACTATGGAAGAATTAAAAGAATTAAAAGTCAAATATTTATTAAAACCCTATTTTTAAGGAAATCGCACTTTTCAGCCTTATAGTGCATTTGCCTTGGGAATTGTGGCATTATGTGATTATTGAATTTGAGAACTGATCAACTTTGATCTGAGCAAGAGACTTTAGGGTTTCAAGTTCGAATTCCTTGGGGAACGAGCCATCTCCACTGGAAGCAATTCAGAGGGTGTGAAATACCACTTGATTTATTGCAGCAGAGGTTTCTTCAGGCAGAGGAAATCACAGAGCTTCAGAGCATTCATTATCTACAGAGTTCTTTTCAGTGTTTTGCATTCAGAGCATACCTATTCAGCTAGGCGCCCCCTTTACAGAGACTTGGACATTGATATTTGAGGAGGCCGTACATTCTTAATGCTGTTTCTGACAGGCCGTACTATCCTGTCAGGCCGTACCTGCACAAAGAGACGTGTTTCTTCATCTTGAGAGAAACGCCTTTTATATTTGCTTCAAACCTTCATCAATGGAAGCACCTACATAACTGGAGTCACCTGCAACCACCATTCAGAGGGAGAAGGGCATTTATGACTTCAGCCGTACCAGATCTGTACTTCAGCTGCTGCAAATATCAGGTTCCTAATTTAATAAAAAACATTGCCTTTTCTTTGCATGTTATCAGATCTTCCATGTAATCGTTGCAGAAGAATAATATATGATCTAGCTTCAGTATTTGTATTAGGGTTTGAGATTTACGGAGTTAAATAATTTTTGTAGAATTTATTTCTTATTTCCAAGCAAAATCGCATTCTTCTTTATTTATGCAAAAACTCAAAAACGTCAAAAAAATCAAAAACCTTCAGAAAAACCTAAAAAACAGTCAGATACAGAGATTTTTGGGAAACTAGGGTTTCTACATTCTCATTCAAAGTCTTCACGGCTTTCAAGCGTAATTACTTTATCTACTCAACGAGCCTAGCCGTCAGCCTTAAGGATTTGGCAAATGCTCGTGCGTGCGAGGTCTTTGGTGAAATACTGGAAAGTGAAGATATCTGGAAAATGGCCAAGTCTGGAGCGGATATTTTAAATAAAATATGCACTGGTGTTTTTGAGGTCTTAGAAGCAGTTTTCTTGTTTCGTCACCTCTAAAGACTTCTCTTTTGGGCCCTTCTGGCTATCCGTTAAAACAAACATGGCTCGAATCGGGTCATCCCAGCTCCAGATATTAGAGGTCAAAGTAGGGCATCTGGTTGAAAGTTCAATTTTCGTCAAAATCGTGTCAGTGCAACTGAGAGCCAGGGGCGCTTTTACTTTTGAGGCCCTTAACACAGCTTTCAGATGTCGTGCATATATCCGTTGGATGCAGAATGTCTCTAGGCATGCAGTGAGCTTCGTTTTCTGTCAGCAGGCTTCACCATTGGCCGTCAGCAGCCGTTTGAAGTGTCAGATGGCAGTTCTGGAAAATGGTTTAAGTCTGGAACCCGTAAATGAATTTAATCAGGGGCGCCTAATTTTTCAGGGTGTTAAACGATGGATTTTGCAGTAGTGTCTCCTAGCAGACATTACTTCCTTGTTCAGTAGGCTTTCCATTGAATTCTCCAACTCAGTCCCAGCATCACCCGGTCACTTAGAAATCAATGTTGAAGTTGGCCAGTCGTGACTTTGTCGTCAGCTATAAAGTAGGAAGTTAATAAAAAGTGGAATAACTTGAGCAAGTGGACGCCTATGAGCCCAAAAGATGACTTTTCAGAATCGGTGAAGTCTAACAGTGAATCTCAAAGCTTCATTCTGAATTGTCAATTGAAGTTCAAAATATATATTTATTTATTTTTGCAATTTTAGCATAAAATGGCGATTTTCTATTTTTGGCGCCTTTTGCTAATTGCATGATAATGAATATTTTATTATTATTTATTTTTGAACTCCGAGTCAGTGGCAGTTCAACTGAAAGGAAACCAATCAGAGGTCTTCTATTTTTGTCAGGGTTTTGAATCTTGCAATTGCTAGGTTGGTGCGAATTTCCTCTTATTTAAACATGGCGCCATCTTCATTTATGATTTATATCTTCAAGAGAAATCGAATTCTTTGTAGAAACCCTAAGTTTCCCCTGATTCTGAATCTGAATGTTTTGTTTGTTTTTCTGACGTTTTTGGGTTTTTGGACGTTTTTGCATAAATAATGAAGAATGCGATTTTGCAATAAATTGGAAATAAATTCTATAAAAATTATTCAACTCTGGAAACAAGGAGAATACTGATGCCAGTCTATTTATTTGTCTTCTGGATTTATTACAAATGAGATCCAATTACATGCAATCTAAAAAGCAATGACTTTTAATGAAAGAACCTGGTTTGTTGCAGCAATAAATGATCCTCTTGAATGGTACGACTGTGATGAACTTGCCCTTCTCCCTCTGTTTAACAAGCTCAGAAGATCCCAGGTATCCTAGCGCCCAAACTGGTGAAGACTGGAATCCAGAATGATAGGAGTTTTTACCAAGAACAAGAATACGCCCTTTTAATGGTAGTACGGCCAGGTACAGCAGATGGTACGGCTGCAGCAACAGCATTAAATGCAAAGAGTACGGCCCTTCCTAATAATCTCCAAATCTAAGAGGAATAGGCGCCTACTGTAGAAAACTCCTCTGGTTGAATATTCCTTTGAAACTCTGAATATTTTAATATCTGTGATGCTCTGTAACTTCTTCTGGATGAAGAAATCTCTTGCCTGGCAATAAATCGGATGATATCTCACACCCTCTGAATCGCTCTCACTGGAGATGGCTCGTTCCCCAATGCTTCGAGACTGAAACCCTAAAGCTTCCGTGCTCAGACCAAACTTGATCAATTTTCAATCATCAATAATCATAATGGCTCGATTTTCAATGCAAAGCTTATATTTTCCTCAAAAGTGCGAATTCCTTAAAGATAGGAAATTTTAAATAATTCGACTTCCTCTTTTTAATTTCTTTCAATAGTCTCAGCTCAAATATTTAATTATAAATTTAATCGTCAAATGGCCCCTTTCTGATGATGGGCAACCCCTTCACTGAAATCACTTAAGTTATAATAAAATATTATAACTTTATATTATAAACTCCAATTAATTAATATTTAATTAATTCAATTAAATATTAATATCTTTCTCATTATTCATCCGATGCACGAGCCGTCTGAAGCTGATGAACACTGAAGTGATTCTGAACGCTATCAATCCATACTGCTAAAAATAGCAGGGGTCCCACGCTGAGTGCCAGATACTGCTAAAAATAGCAACTCAGGTTAAAAGTGTCTGAATGAGCCCGAACGAAAGCCAACTGATCAAATACTGACATCTGAAGCTGAGCCAAGCTCCATCAAGACTCTCTATCCTCCTATCAGCCTACGAGGGTCGCATAATAGGCAAATTCCTACGAACTCAGATGCTCGCAAAAAATGGGGACACTACATTCTTCAAAAGAAATTCATATCTTCAAGAGATTCGTATTTTCTCAAGAAGCAAAGGTTCATCTTCAAGGGAAGTTCATATTCTAAAACAGAGGCGTATTTCTTCAAAGGCAAATTTTATCAAGATAAATTCGCATTTCTTCAAGATAAATTCGTGGTATTTCAAACCTCAAAGACAAAGACGCAACATCAAAAGGAATTTGCAATTCTTCAAAGATTAAAGGCGAAATCCTCAAGGGTGTATTCCTTAAAGAAAATTCGTGATTCTTCAATTTGCAAAAGGCGAATTCTCTAACTTCAGAGTAATTCGTATTTTCAAGGCAAAGACAAGTTCGAATTTCCTCCAGAACCAAAGGCGCAAATTTCAAGGAAATTCGTGGTTTTCAAGTAAAGGCGAATTCTTCCAATCCAAAGGCGAATTCTTCATCTACAATCAAAGGCGATTTTATCTAACAAATCTTTTTGCAGGTTAAAAGTTTACAATTATCAGCAATCTGAAGAAATCACGGGCGATTTTCATTGAAAAAGGGCATCATAAAAACGTCTTTTTCATCCTTGAATTTCAGATTTCTCTCAGAATACAATTTGCATGTTCTTGAAATTGGCGAATCCTACAAGCACAAACATCTGGATCATTTCTATATAATTACCTCGAGTTAAAATTGTGCGCTTGATTTTTCAGGAATTTTTAACTTCAGAACATTCGTTCTCGAGTTACTAATTTTCTCAACTAAAAAGTCTTTCTACAATCGACTAGAAGTGAAATTTTCACAAAACTGACGTTCTGGGTTGTCTTAGAATCCTTTTCTGGACAAAACCCATATTTCAGATTTTTCGCTGAAAATAATTCTTCAAAAGGCTATTTTTGACTCTCGCAGGCTATTTTTTTCACAAATTTTGTCAGAACACAGTCAAGTTTACAGTCAACAAGCGAATTTTTCAGAATGCAGTTCACTCAGCTCGAATACAGGACCAAAACAGTCCTTACTCATGATTTCCGCAGGTTGGTTGAGACAGATCTTCACAAGGTGTTGCCAAAAGCAGTTCTTGATCCTGTTAAGATAAGAGCTCCAATCATTGAAAATATTGAGCAGTCTGGTTTACTAGAGGCCGCTTCCATACCTATCTTCATTCACTGTGTTGAATTCGTGATGGCTTGTATTAAGCATTAGAATTCTACTACTCGTGAGATAGTATCAATTGACGGACGAGTCATTTGCAGTCTCAAGCCTCTACACATTGAAAGGAGTTTTGGCATTCCTCAACACTCTAACAGCCTAGTTATTTCCATGGAGCATTGTGAGCAAGCATTTGATGATGATGTGGACAAGTGTCAGAAGACGATGGCAGAAAGCTGGTTAAAACAAGCAAAAAACAAATTGCCAAAAAATGTGGGTCGTGGTGAGTACAAGGATGAGTACGCGATTCTAATCACACTCCTGAATCGTGACTCAGGTCAAGCACATGCAAATGTTTTCCAACCTTGGATGTATTACATTATTGGTCGCATCATTTCTTTGCAGGAGCATTATGACTGGGCATCCTTCATCAGTGATATTCTCCACAGGCAGATCATCGGTTTCCTAGTTGCCAATGAGTTTCACATGTGTTCGTATCTCGTGTACTTGATCGCTTATCAGGGTCAGTTCCGAGGACTAAACACCGTGGGCATTCTCAGTGTTTAGAAAGTCTATCAGTATTATGATCAGCTTGAGTTCACTAGAGCTGAACGTCATTTCAAGCGTGTTCACAAGGCTTTTCAAACTTATAAAGTGAGAAATTTGGACCCGGAGTTGCACGTTCGTATCTCGGCAGTTGCTAGGGCAGCGATGGATGGATGGGCGGATTGGTTTATTCAATAACCAACATACACCTATATGCGAGTGTACGGGTTTACAGGAAATCCAGCTATGCTTCCACATTGTCCTTCGGATAAGACAATCTTTCAGGAGTTCCTAAGACAGATGCATGGTGTTCATCGTCTTCTACGCCGCAGGCACAGACCATCTCTCAACTTTCCTTTTCAGTTCGGAATGTATTGGTGCAAGTCGGCAATTGATGCCAAGATTGCAGGGCAAGAGCTTGAGAAATATCATCTTAAGTATCTTGTTGAAGCACGTGCCTATGATCTTTCAGGTCATTATACAACTCGCTTTGCTGGAGGTACATATCATGAGCCTTCTATGGAGGATTACTGGGCAAATTGCACAGATGACTTCGAGGTCAGATGATGAGGGAGAAGTTCTTCCTTAGTTTTTTAGAGAGCAGGTCGATACACAACCGTTGCCGGCAATTGATTGGTACGCTAAGCAATACGCAACGGTCAAGGAGAGGTCAAGTAGAGTTATTCAGAACAGTATACTTTACCTCGACAGCAAGAAGACAAGGAGGGTAAGTGTTCCCAGAGCAGAGCCGCTAGTAGTGGTGAGTCCTTCGCTACCTTCCTCGTCAAAACCTAAACAAAAGAAGAGGAGTAAACTTCCCAAGAAAGTACAAGCGCCAAACAATTCAAAGGGCAAGGCGCTTGCCACTGTTACACACACGGAGCCTGACAGACAGCCGGTCACAAAACCAGTACAGAGGCCAGTTCAGAGTCCGCCAGTACCTGAGGTTCAGCCTCAAGTTCCTACATCAGTTTCAGAGCCGTCACCAACCCCGATTCTCATTGAATTGGATTTAGACTCTCTGCCTCACAGTGGGTCCTCTACACATTCACTTTCATCGCAACCTCCTGTTGCTAGTACAGACCCTTCTAGTAGTATTAGCTGAGATCAATCTTGGATCGAAGCTCAGCTAGGAAGGAAGAGGAGGCAGCCATCCTATGTTCTCAATCATTCCGATTTTGATGAGGTTTATCAGGATGTGCCAGACAAGAGGGTCAAGAATATGGTCCACGTAGAGAGGAACGCTAACATGGAGATTGTCGTCGAGACTGCTGTACCTCCACAGGGGAAGAACTTGGCTGAGTTGGAATCTCAGGATTTTGAGGTTATCACAGTCAACCTTGGTTGTAGCACACGTCAGACTTAGGTTGATCTCCTACAGGTTGCTACAGACAGTGCCAGGGATAGAATACTGAAGGACGGAGAGGATAAGGCAGCCCTCAAGGCTGAAATTAGACAGCTTCGTCAGTACATTTCTAGCCTTGTACATAGACCCGATGCCATTAATACACTCCCGCCGATGCTTGAGCCTCCAGCAAAGCAAAGTCAACTTAATCAGTTGGTTGCATATGGCAAGCTTTTGGATGAGTGGGAAGAAGAGTTCGTTGCTAGAGGCTGTGCTATGCTTACAGAGTTATATCAGTTGCAGTACAATGCACGAGAGCTCCGTCTTCGTCTTCAGGATGAGGAGCGAGATATGGCAATTAACAAACCCCGGGATGAGATTATGATTGCTCACCTGAGTGTGGCATATGATGCAGTCATAGATGCAGAGGACAGAGAAGCTATCTACTCTTGGAAAACACAATTGGTTTTCAGAGCAAAGATAGAAGACACTTTGGCATCAGAGTTGGCTGAGAGTAGAGAGCACATCACTAGTGCACTCCGGTTTGTGAGGACTCTAGTATCTCGCTTACCGTGCCGGTATCAGATTGAGGGTGGTGCCTACGTTGAGCTTACCGATGTTCAGTCAGAGCTCCAGGCACTCATTCATACCATTTTTAGTGGGGAAACCATTGGCTGTAAGGTTATTCAGCTTACAGTCATGTTAGCATTGTTTGATGAGGCAACAAGGAGCAGAGGTGAACTTCAGTCTCAGATCACAGTTGGTGAGGATATGCTGCATCAACATAGCATTCTTTGACAGAGTCTCATAGCTCCAGATAGTGATACAGTTAACAATCTCGTTGAGGGATTGGTTGTTCGAGATCACGAGCAGTAGACTTCAGTTTCCACCTCTCAGGATAGACATTACACACAGAAGTTAACTTGGCGTTACCCTTTCAAATTAACTCGTTGTTTCATCACATGCATATCTATTCTGAGATCAACTTTACACACTAGGAGTTTCATTTAGGGTTTTACGTTAATTGATGGTAGTCTTCTAGTTAACATGCTTTCAATAAGGACGTGCATGCTTGCACAATTGTCCATTTTTAGATTAGATGTTTCGGTTAACTGATGGTAGCTTTCCAGTTAACTGTATAGTTTATTAGCAACCTTGCATGCATTGCAAGACTGTAGATGACTCAAGGTGATTTTAGGGTTCCCTACACCTTGATGTATATAAAGAAGAGCTTTTGCTCATTTGTAAATAACTTTTGCTTGAGAGAGAAATATATGCTGGCCTACCTTGCCCTCAATATTGCTCTTTTGGTATTTGTTCATGCTTCACTATTACGATTCATTGTTATGCCACATAGGGTTTCATGCAATTGTAATGGTGAATTCTTTCCATAGTTTAGATAAATCTGTTTTGTGCATCTTTACCATTATGATCAATTGTTATGCCACATAGGGTTTCATGCGATTGTGATGATAAATCTGTTTTGTGAGTCTTTACTATTATGATCAATTGTTATGCCACATATGGTTTCATGAGATTGTCATGGTAAATTCTTCCCATAGTTTAGATAAATCTGTTTTGTGCCTAATAAACTTGTTCAGATTGAGATAATAGTCGCGCCACCTTGCCTTCAAATTAGAGAATCTAAACTCATTTATCGTCTAATAGTCAAAACCTTGCTCCGTTTCCTCATGCTCTGTTTTCTTGAGGAAACTGGATAGAATTTAAGTTATTTAGTTGTAGTTAGTAGATCTGCAAAACCAGAAAAACTCAGCTGCAACGTACATAGTTTTCGAGAAAGCCTTGTACCTCTACAGCTGAAGCAAAAAGACAGGATTTAGTTTAGTTTATTTCCTTTAAGTACTTTTGTCAAGCACAACGAGGGAGCTTCCCCTCCTAATTTGAAGAGCACTCATTGCGTAGTGTGCATAGCTGTCCGTACCAAACTTACTCCAGAGGTGCTAGTTGTTACGCCAACAGTTTTCTAGCGCCCACCGTGGGGCACTTGGCCTCGAAAACTTCATGTCACGATCATGACTATCTGGCGTCCTACTGCTCCAGTTCAACAACCAGCACTAAGTCCGCCTGTTATTCAGCCGAATTTAGTCTTCATCGAAGCAGAACAGTCAGATATTATCAGTAGCTTGCGCACATTTATTTTTGAAAATCATACATCTACCACTCAGTGGAGAAACGCGGCTACAACTCTGGATAAAGAAGAAGAAAAAGCAGACCTTGCAGCAGGTAGACCAGTTTTGCCACCTCCCGCGTCAAATTAAGCATCCTGGCGTACTGAGTTTACATTAGAAGGAGAGGAAATCCTCCTATCCAGCCAGATCCTGTTTTTGAAGAAGCTCCTGATCAGTTTACTGAGTCAGAAATTTTTGAAGAAGAAGCTCCCACTCCAATAGCAGAGATGGGTGATCGTATTATTAACAACAACAATGGTGATGATCACAATGGTCGTAATAGAAGAAATGCAAGACGTCCAGTCCCCTTGCCTTGGGGTGACAATATTGGACCGTTGGCTTTACCAGGACATCATGAATTGCCCAAGGGATCACGCAAGTTTTTCCCGAGATTTCATGGTGATGGTTCTAAACATCCAGATGAACATCTATCAGCATTCACGGCGGCTTGTTCTGTTTTGCATGTTGCACATGAAGACATCGCCGTTCGTCTTTTCGTGGAGACTCTTGAGAACAACGCAGCAGATTGGTTCAATAATCTTGAACCAGGAATTATCACCAGTTGGGCCGTTATGAGCAAGAAGTTTTTGGCAAGATTCAAGCCTGCCGAAGACAACCATAGACTATTTGCACAACTCTCAAATTCAAAGATGGAGAAGCATGAACCGATGAGGGAGTTCGTGGCAAGGTTTAATCGCCTTGTTACACATCTTTCTCACACTTTGAATCCGTCTAATGAGATTTTGATGAGTTCTTTCATCAACGCCCTGCCGTCAGAAATTGCCTTTTTCTTGAAGATAAGCGAAGAAGATAATCTACAACACCTTCAGGAGGAAGCAATCAAGCTTGAAGATACCATGATTACAACCGGTAAGATGAAAGATGATTCGATCAGGCCGCTCGTGCAAGCGTCGGCTGATCCATTGCTACAGAAGGTAGCAAATGAGGTGACAATACTGAAGAGACAGTCACCACCTCAAGGGCAACCAGCTTTGCCCGCACCACCACCTTTTCAATCACAACCAGTGTACCAGCCGAGAAGGAATAATTTTCAGCCGTACAATAATTTCAAGTCAAAGTTTCCGCAAGGAGAATCGAGACAAAATAATGAAGCTGAGAAGGCTACGGTCTTTTGCACGTTCCATGATTCAGCAGAGCACACCAAGGCTACTTGTCCGGAAAATCAAAAAATGAATCAGCTCATGGGATTTGCCGATTTTGCTCCTAGTTCAGACTTCATACCTTCCAGTTCAAACGTCGTCTCTTCACAGACAGACGAGTTTGATGGCGACTCCGCAACGGGATATTTTGATCGAGAACCCGTTAATGAAGAAGAAGAAGAATCCCGTCGGTTTTCTCTTGCAGTAAATCATGAGAATATCTCCTCACCTGTGTTCACACGTGCTCAGCATTTCAAAGCACAGAAGGAGGAAGAGGAAAAGCGGAATTTGAATACAAAAGCAAAGGAAGTAGCTTCTACTTCCAATCTTAAACCTTCACAAGAGAATATCTTGCCAGCAGCTTTAGATACGTCTTCAGCAAGCTTTGACATTGTCTCTTCCATGATGAAGACGAAGGTACAAATATCTCAGCTGGAGTATTTACAAGATCATCCAGAACAGCTGGATAGAATCTTGAACGTTCTTAAAAAGAAGAATGTCGTTCAGCCGACATTCCTTCAATCCTCAGTTCCTACAGAAGAGAAGCCTAGGCCGTTTTATATATCAATATATATAGGAGGTTTTAAGCTGAGCAATTGTATAATTGACAGTGGAGCTTCGGACAACGTTATGCCCTTACAGATTATGAACGCATTGGGACTTTCATGCACCCCGACTCAGGAAAAGTGTTATTCACTTGAGTCTAAACTGGTGCCGTTAGTCGGTCAACTCAAAGATGCGCAAGTGAGGCTAGCGTCATGTCCAGAGAAAAAGATTATGATGACTATCCTAGTAGCTGATATTCCTACCAGTTACGGGATGTTACTTAGTAGAAGTTTTTGCAAGGATCTTGGAGGAGAAATACAAATGGATTGGTCGTTCGCGACAATCCCATTGAAGAAAGGCACTTTCAAGTTAGAACCGGAAACCAAATCAAAGTTCACAGTAGTGAAGTCCCAGGACCCACATGCTCAAGTGTTGTATCAAGACACGGGTCCAGGCACATATGCTATGGTATCTGAAGTGACGGATGATTGTTAGAATTTTGCTCTTTCCACCGAATTATCAGATGAAGAACCGGAGATGTGGACTATGCAGTTTGATGGCAGTTGTTCGACTTTAGGTTCCGGAGCAGGAGTAGTGATTATCTCTCCCGAAGGTCGTTTATATTCTTTTGCATATAGGTTGCAATTTGATTGCACTAATAATACTGCTGAATATGAGGCGCTTTTGCTAGGTCTCAAAAACGCAAAGGATATGGGGATCAAGCTGCTTCAAGTTGAAGGAGATGCAGAGCTGATCATTAAGCAGGTCAGAGAGCAATTTCATGTTAGAAAGAATCGTCTCCAAAACTAAAGGCAAAGGGTGTGGAATGCAATCGACTGGTTTGATGCATTTAACATCAAATATATTTCAAGAATGAGCAATAGCAAAGCTGATGCACTTGCAGTTTCAGCCGCTCTTTTTATGCCTAACTTTGACTTTCGTCAGAATTCATTTGCTATTGAGTTAATCTATAGACCAGTTATTCCTGACAATTCAGACAACTGGCAAGTCTTCAGTGATGATGAAAATATCAAAGAATTTCTCGTCATGGGAGATAACTACAAAGAATTGTTCTTTGAAGGGAGTTCAACTCCTTACAAAGAGTCAATTGCTGAAGAATCTGAGGTTATAGAATCTGGAATCATACAGTTGAAAGGAAATCAAATTCCTAAAGGTTTTGTATCCTTAGAGGATATTTTTGACAGGCATGATCATTACATCCAAGATCAGAAGAGGTCAGGGGTGAATACTTCGTCAGAATATAATCAAGTCAACATAGGTACTGAAGACAAGCCTCAATTTGTGAATTTGGGCAAATGTTGCACTCCTGAAGAAACTGAGAAGTTTATCACCTTGTTCAGCAGTACAAGGATGTTTTTGCCTGGTCATATGAAGATTTAAAGGTCTTCACACCCATTGAATTGTCTCACACAATTCCGCTGAAGTCTGATGTTAAGCCTTTCCGGCAGAAACAAAGACATTACAATCCGCGAATTCAAGATACTATCTATGCGGAAATTCAGAAGATGGTGGATTCCAGAATAATTTTTCCTATTCATCATTCCACCTGGGTGTCAAATATCGTTCCTGTGCGCAAAAAGAATGGAGAAATCAGAATTTGCGTTGATTTCAGGAATTTGAATCAATCGTCCTTAAAGGACAATTATCCCTTACCGATCATGGAGCATACATTGCAGACAGTTACCGAATGGAAATGCTATCACTTCTTGATGGTTTTTCTGGTTACAATCAGATTGCAGTGGCTGAGGAGGATCAAATCAAGATAGCTTTCACCACGCCGTGGGGAATGTTTGCTTATGAGAGGATGCCTTTCGGCCTTATCAATGCTGGTGCTACTTTTCAGAGAGCCATAGATTTAGCTATTGGGGATCTTAGGAATAAGATCATAGTCGTCTATCTTGATGACTTAACCGTTTTTTCAGATAAACGAAGTGATCACTTTTCACACCTTGTGAAAGTGTTCGAGAGATGTAGGTATCACAAAATATCTTTGAATCCGAAGAAGACAATCTTTGCGGTGGCGGAGGGCAAGTTACTTGGTCATATCGTTTCCAAAGAAGGTACCAGAATAGATCCAAATCGGGTGAATTCAATCAGAAACCTATCTCTCCCTACAAGCAAAACGCAGGTGCATTCCCTTTTCGGTAAGATTAACTTTATCCGAAGATTTGTACCTGATTTCTTAGAGCTGACAAAGGAAATTTCAGCAATGATGAAGAAGACGTCTACTTTTGTGTGGACAAATGAAGGCAAACTGGCCTTTATCAAAATCAAAGAAGCTATTGCTAATGCACCAGTGTTAGTTCGGCCTAACTTTTAGAAGGATTTCATTCTTTATTGTTATGCGTTAGAACATTCATAGTCTACCATTCTGACACAAAAGCTCAGCGAGGAGGGTGAATCTCCTATTGCTTTTATGAGTGCTAATTTCAAAGATGCTGAGATGCGTTATTCCCAGATTGAGAAGAACGCTTATGCTGTTGTTAGAGCTGTCAAGAATTTCAGGTTTTATCTTTTAAATTCACATACAACGGTGTATGTTACCGATCAAGCAGTCAAAAGTGTGCTTACCTAGCAGGAGATGGGCACGAAAAGAGGGAATTGGATAGCAAGAGTTCAAGAATATGATCTGGAGATCAAACCAACCAAGCTTGTTCGCGGGCAAGGTCTTTGTCGGTTATTGGCGGAAGATGGAGATCGTAAGTTCAAGAGCAATGGTGGAATTGGTTCAGACAAAGAAGTTGAAGAGGATCTTCCTTTGGTCTTACTTGTTAATTCTGCGGAAGAATGGTACACACCTCTATGGTATTATTCAATGTATGGAGAATGTCCACGTCACATGGACAAACAGCAGAAAAGAACACTGAAATTGAAAGCACAGAATTTCGTGCTAGTTAACAACGTTCTGTACAAGCGTGGCCTTGACGGAACTTTCCTATTATGTGTCGGAAAGGATCAGCAATGAAGATTGTTAGAAGCTTTTTATAATCAGGCATGCGGAGGACACTTTTCATCAAGGGTCACTGCATTCAAGATTCTACGAGCACAGTTTTATTGGCCAACTATGTTTCGTGACGCATATGATTGGGTGTACAAATGTCAGTTATGTCAGCAGTTTGCTAGTAAAGTCAAATTGGCATCCTTTCCACTCAGGCTAGTTGTCATCGACGCTCCATTTCAGCAGTGGGGTATTGATTTTGTAGGACCTGTCAATCCAGTTTCCAGTAAGGGGCATGTGTTTGTCCTTACAGCGACAAATTATTTTACAAAATGGGTTGAGGTGGTTCCTACTAAACGAGCTTCATCCGAAGTAGTTTGCAGCTTTCTCAAGGAGAATATCATTTCTCGCTTCGGAGTTCCTCGGAAAATTGTGACTGATAATGCTCCTTGCTTCTAGTCAGAGGAGATTTTAAGTTTTTGTTTTGATCACGGCATCATGTTGTCGCATTCGTCAGATTATTACCCTCAGGGTAATAGACAGGCCGAATCATCCAATAAGAACATTGTCACAATTATACGCAAGTTGGTTGAGTCAAATCAGCGAGCTTGGCATACCAAGTTATACGACGCTCTTTGGGCTGATCGTATAACTCCAAAAAGAGCTATTGGCACCTCGCCTTTTATACTTTTGTATGGTACAGAAGCCATTCTGCCTATTACCTTGGAGTTGTCTGCTTTCCAGCTGGCATCTGCAGTAGAAGATGAAGAATTCAATGATCCTATTCAGAAGAGGATGTTGCTCCTGATGAAACTTCAAGAGGAGAGGACAGAGGTTGTCAATAAGATCACTCAGCACCAAGAAAGAGTGAAGAAGATTTTCGATAAGAAGGCTCGTCATAGAGACTTTCAAGTCGGAGATCAAGTCCTTTTGTGGGACAAAAGGCATGAGCCAAAAGGAATGCATGGAAAGTTTGATTCCTTATGGTTAGGGCCCTTCCAGATTCAGGAATCCGCGGGAGAGAACACTTATATTCTTTCACATCAGGATGGAAGGCTCTTCCCGCTTCCTTATAGCGGGCAGTATCTTAAGCACTTCAACCCTCCAGGGGAGGAGTAATATCGTAAATATTTTGTAAGTAATTTTTATGCTTTATCGTAATGTCGTATTGTGTTTTCCCGTTTTGTGATGTTTTGTCGTGTTTTAGGTGATTTAGGTAGTCTTGTTTTAGGTGATTTTTAGGTTAGGTTTTTAGAAAACTGCAAATGTTTTAGGTGAATAGGAAAAGTCCTGACTCCAATGCCCAATTATACATCACTGGTCTACGTAACACTGAGATTCTTAGGTTCTATGCCATAGGTATCCAACATGGTCACCAGACGGAGCCTAATGTTGTACCCAAACCAATTTTTTTTGCTTCATCAAGGCATTTTGCATAAATTAGTCTAAAACTTACTAGATGATGTAAAATACAGTTTTTTGGGCAATATAAAGCATGGAGTTTTTGTCAATATTTTGTCGGTCAAAGTCAGTTTTATTGAACAGAACCTGAACAAGAGACTCAGAATGGAGCTTTTCATGATGGAGGAACATCTCACGACGGCGTTTCACATTGCACATGATGATTTCAATGATCGAAACGGAGTTTTTAATGGTCAATTTATGAAGATTTCTAAAAGGAAAAGCAAGAAAGCGCAACTATAACCTAGCGGCGCCCTTCTTTTTGAAGGTCAAGATCTTGTTGAAAATGTTCACGCATACAATCAATCTCTTCAGAATTGGTCTAGCTATCCGATGAGCTATCCAGCGAAGCTTTCCGATACCCGTAACTCCGGCAAACAGGGTCAAAAGTAGAAATTCCCAAAGTTCCAGAGATGAGAAAATTGTTCTTTTCAGGCAAAAGCGCAACTATAGCTTGAGGGCGCCCATCTTAAAGAGAGGGTAGATTCTGGTATTTTTGGTGGCTCATGCAGTCAATCTGTTCACGACTAGTCTGCTCGTCCAACGAACTATCAAACGCAGTCATCCGAATCTCAGAGCTCCGACAGCCATCGTCTGAAGATCAGCTTATAATGGAGTTTTCACGTTTCTGAGTTTCTCCATTGGTTCCCAATGCAACTACAGCTCAGGGGCGCTGGTTGAAAGGACCCTTAAGATGGAAAAATTTGTAGATGAGGTCTTCCTGACATCAGTACTACTCTAGCCTAGCTCTGCGATGCATCATCCAGCTTGTCAATCCGACATTCTAGGTGATCGTAGCAGAAGTTCTACCAAGCACGTAATTTCACAGGCGGACCAACATAAAGTTTTCAGTGTATTTCTACAGTCCAGAGGCGCCTAGCCTTTAGGCCTGTCAGATGAGGTCGTTCACATTCGAAGTCTTCACGGCTTTCGAGCGTAATTACTTTATCTACTCAACGAGCCTAGCCGTCAGCCTTCGGGATTTGGCAAACGCTCGTGCGTGCGAGGTCTTTGGTGAAATACCGAAAAGTGAAGATATCCGGAAAATGGCCAAGTCTGGAGCAGATATTTTAAATAAAATACGCACTGGTGTTTTTGAGGTCTTAGAAGCAGTTTTCTTGTTTCGTCACCTCTAAAGACTTCTCTTCTGGGCCCTTCTGGCTATCCGTTAAAACAAACATGGCTCGAATCGGGTCATCCCAGCTCCAGATATCAGAGGTCAAAGTAGGGCATTTGGTTGAAAGTTCAATTTTTGTCAAAATCGTGTCAGTGCAACTGAGAGCCAGGGGCGCTTTTACTTTTGAGGCCCTTAACACAGCTTTCAGATGTCGTGCATATATCCGTTGGATGCAAAATGTCTCTAGGCATGCAGTGAGCTTTGTTTTCTGTCAGCAGGGTTCACCATTGGCCGTCAGCAGACGTTTGAAGTATCAGATGGCAGTTTTGGAAAATGGTTTAAGTCTGGAACCCGTAAATGAAATTAATCAGGGGCGCCTAATATTTCAGGGTGTTAAACGATGGATTTTGCAGTAGTGCCTCCTAGCAGACATTTCTTCCTTGTTCAGTAGGCTTTCCGTTGAATTCTCCAACTCAGTCTCAACATCACCCAGTCACTCAGAACTCAGTGTTGAAGTTGGCCAGTCGTGACTTTGTCATCAGCTATAAAGTAGGAAGTTAATAAAAAGTGGAATAACTTGAGGAAATGGACGTCTTTGAGCCCAAAAGATGACTTTTCAGAATCGGTGAAGTCTAACGGTGAATCTCAAAGCTTCATTCTGAATTGTCAACTGAAGTTCAAAATATATATTTATTTATTTTTGCAATTTTAGCATAAAATGGCGATTTTCTATTTTTGGCGCCTTTTGCTAATTGCATGATAATGAATATTTTATTATTATTTATTTTTGAACTCCGAGTCAGTGGCAGTTCAACTGAAAGGCAACCAATCAGAGGTCTTCTATTTTTGTCAGGGTTTTGAATCTTGCAGTTGCTAGGTTGGTGCGAATTTCCTCTTATTTAAACATGGCGCCATCTTCATTTATGATTTATATCTTCAAGAGAAATCAAATTCTTCAAAAGAAATTCATATCTTCAAGAGATTCGTATTTTCTCAAGAAGCAAAGGTGCATCTTCAAGGGAAGTTCATATTCTAAAACAGAGGCGTATTTCTTCAAAGGCGAATTTTATCAAGAGAAATTCGCATTTCTTCAAGATAAATTCGTGGTATTTCAAACCTCAAAGACAAAGACGCAACTTCAAAAGGAATTTGCAATTCTTCAAAGATTAAAGGCGAAATCCTCAAGGGTGTATTCCTTAAAGAAAATTCGTGATTCTTCAATTTGCAAAAGGCGAATTCTCTAACTTCAGAGTAATTCGTATTTTCAAGGCAAAGACAAGTTCGAATTTCCTCCAGAAACAAAGGCGCAAATTTCAAGGAAATTCGTGGTTTTCAAGTAAAGGCGAATTCTTCCAGTCCAAAGGTGAATTTCTCATCTACAATCAAAGGCGATTTTATCTAACAAATCTTTTTGCAGGTTAAAAGTTTACAATTATCAGCAATTTGAAGAAATCAGGGGCGATTCTCATTGAAAAAGAGCATCATAAAAACGTCTTTTTCATCCTTGAATTTTAGATTTCTCTCAGAATACAATTTGCATGTTCCTGAAATTGGCGAATTCTACAAGTACGAACATCTGGATCATTCTATATAATTACCTCGAGTTAAAATCATGCGCTTGATTTTTCAGGAATTTTTAACTTCAGAACATTCGTTCTCGAGTTACTAATTTTCTCAACTGAAAAGTCTTTCTACAATCGACTAGAAGTTGAATTTTCGCAAAATTGACATTCTGAGTTGTCTAAGAATCCTTTTCTGGACAAAACCCATATTTCAGATTTTTCGCTGAAAATAATTCTTCGAAAGGCTATTTTTCACTCTCGCAGGCTATTTTTTTCACAAATCTTCTCAGAACACAATCAAGTTTACAGTCAACAGGCGAATTTTTTAGAATGCAGTTCACTCGGCTCGAATACACGATCAAAACAGTCCTTACTCATGATTTCCGCAGGTTGGTTGAGACAGATCTTCACAAGGTGTTGCCAAAAGCAGTTCTTGATCCTGTTAAGATCAGAGTTTCAATCATTCAAAATATTGAGCAGTCTGGTTTACTAGAGGCCGCTTCCATACCTATCTCCATTCACTGTGTTGAATTCGTGATGGCTTGTATTAAGCATTACAATTCTACTACTCGTGAGATAGTGTCAGTTGACGGACGAGTCATTTGCAGTCTCAAGCCTCTAGACATCGAAAGGAGTTTTGGCATTCCTCAACACTCTAACAGCCTAGTTATTTCCATGGAGCAGTGTGAGCAGGCATTTGATGCTGATGAGGACAAGTGTCAGAAGAAGATGGTAGAAAGATGGTTACAACAAGCGAAAAACAGATTGCCAAACAATGTGGGTCGTGGTGAGTAAAGGGATGAGTACGCGATTCTAATCACACTCCTGAATCATGTCTCAGGTCAAGCACATGCAAATGTTTTCCAGCCTTGGATGTATTACATTATTGGTCGCATCATTTCTGGGCAGGAGCATTATGACTGGGCATCCTTCATCAGCGATATTCTCCACAGGCGATCACCGGTTTCCTAGTTGCCAATGAGTTTCACATGTGTTCGTATCTCGTGTACTTGATCGCTTATCAGGGTCAGTTCCGAGGACTAAACACCGTGGGCATTCTCAGTGTTTAGAATGTCTATCAGTATTATGATCAGCTTGAGTTCACTAGAGCTGAACGTCATTTCAAGCGTGTTCACGAGGCTTTTCTGACTTATACAGTGAGAATTTTGGACCGGGAGTTGCACGTTCGTATCTCGGCAGTTGCTAGGGCAGCGATGGATGGATGAGCGGATTGGTTTATTCAATTCCCAACATTCACCTATATCCGAGTGTATGGGTTTACAAGAAATCCAGCTATGCTTCCACGTTATCCTTCGGATAAGACAATCTTTAGGAGTTCCTGAGACAGATGCATGATGAACATCGTCTTCTACGCCGCAGGCACAGACCATCTCTCAACTTTCCTTTTCAGTTTGGAATGTATTGTTGCAAGTCGGAAATTAATGCCAAGATTCCAGGGCAAGAGCTTGAGAAATATCATCTTAAGTATCTTGTTGAAGCACGTGCCTATGATCTTTCAGGTCATTATACAACTCGCCTTGCTGGAGGTACATATCATGAGCCTTCTATGGAGGATTACTGGGCAAATTGCACAGATGACTTTGAGGTTCGTAGACGTAGTTACGGCCGCTTCTCTCTCTCACAGATTTTTGTTTTCTTGTCAGAAGATGTGGGAGGTTTATCAAATGATGAGGGAGAAGTTCTTCCTCAGTTTTTCAGAGAGCAGGTCGATACAAAACCGTTGTCGGCAGTTGATTGGTATGCTAAGGAATACGCAACGGTCAAGGAGAAGTCAAGTAGAGTTATTCAAAACAGTATACTTTACCTCGACAGCAAGAAGACAAGGAGGGTAAGTGTTCCTAGAGCAGAGCCGCCAGTAGTGGTGAATCCTTCGCTACCTTCCTCATCAAAACCTAAACAAAAGAAGAGTAATCTTCCCAAGAATGTACAAGCGCCAGACAATTAATAGGGCAAGGCACTTGCCACTGTTACACACACGGAGCCTGACAGATAGCCGGTCACAGAGCCAGTTTAGAGTCCGCCAGTACCTGAGGTTCAGCCTCAAGTTCCTACATCAGTTTCAGAGCCGTCACCAACCCCGATTCTCATTGAATTGGATTTAGACTCTCCACCTCGCAATGGGTCCTCTACACATTCACTTTCATCGCAACCTCCTGTTGCTAGTACAGACCCTTTTAGTAGTATTAGCCGAGATCAATCTTGGATCGAAGCTCAGCTAGGAAGGAAGAGGAGGCAGCCATCATATGTTCTCAATCATTCCGATTTTGATGAGGTTTATCAGGATGCGCAAGACAAGAGGGTCAAGAATATGGTCCACGTAGAGAGGAACGCTGACATGGAGATTGTCGTCGAGACTGATGTACCTCCACAGGGGAAGAACTTGGTTGAGTTGGAATCTCAGGATTTTGAGGTTATCATAGTCAACCTTGGTCATAGCACACGTCAGACTCAGGTCGATCTCCTACAGGTTGCTACAGACAGTGCCAAGGATAGAATACTGAAGGACGGAGAGGATAAGGCAGCCCTCAAGGCTGAAATCTGACAGCTTCGTCAGTACATTTCTAGCCTTGTACATAGACCCGATGCCATTAATACACTCCTGCCGATGCTTGAGCCTCCAGCAGAGCAAAGTCAACTTAATCACTTGGTTGCATATGGCAAGCATTTGGATGAGTGGGAAGAAGAGTTCGTTGCTAGAGGCCTTGCTATGCTTACAGAGTTATATCTGTTGCAATATAATGCGCGAGAGCTCCGTCTTCGTCTTCAGGATGAGGAGCGAGATATGGCAATTAACAAACCCCGGGATGAGATTATGATTGCTCACCTGAGTGTGGCATATGATGCAGTCACAAATGCAGAGGACAGAGAAGCTATCTACTCTTGGAAAACACAATTGGTCTTCAGAGCAAAGATAGAAGACACTTTGGCATCAGAGTTGGCTGAGAGTAGAAAGCACGTCACTAGTGCACTCCGGTTTGTGAGGACTCTAGTATCTCGCTTACCGTGCCGGTATCAGATTGAGGGTGGTGCCTACGTTGAGCTTACCAATGTTCAGGCAAAGCTCCAGGCACTCATTCATACCATTTTTAGTGGAGAAACCATTGGCTGTAAGGTTACTTAGCTTACAGTCATGTCAACATTGTTCGATGAGGCAACAAGGAGCAGAGGTGAACTTCAGTCTCAGATCAAAGCTGGTGAGGATATGCTGCATCGACATAGCATTCTTCGATAGAGTCTCATAGCTCCAGATAGTGATACAGTTAACAATCTCGTTGAGGGATTGGTTGCTCGAGATCACGACCAGTAGACTTCAGTTTCGACCTCTCAGGATAGACATTACACACAGTAGTTAACTTGGCGTTACCCTTTCAAGTTAACTCGTTGTTTCATCACATGCATATCTATTCTGAGATCAGCTTTACACACTAGGAGTTTCATTTAGGGTTTTACGTTAACTGATGGTAGTCTTCCAGTTAACATGCTTTCAATAAGGGCATGCATGCTTGCACAATTGTCCATTTTTAGATTAGATGTTTCGGTTAACTGATGGTAGCTTTCCAATTAACTGTATAGTTTACTTGATTAGGGCTTAGCAGTAAATCTTGCATGCATTGCAAGACTGTAGATGACTCAAGGTGATTTTAGGGTTCCCTACACCTTGATGTATATAAATAAGAGCTTTTGCTCATTTGTAAATAGCTTTTGCTTGAGAGAGAAATATATGCTGTGCCTACCTTGCCCTCAATATTGCTCTTTTGGTATTTGTTCATGCGTCTTCACTATTACGATTAATTGTTATGCCACATAGGGTTTCATGCAATTGTAATAGTGAATTCTTTCCATAGTTTAGATAAATCTGTTTTGTGCATCTTTACCATTATGATCAATTGTTATGCCACATAGGGTTTCATGCAATTGTGATGATAAATCTGTTTTGTGAGTCTTTACTATTATGATCAATTGTTATGCCATATAGGGTTTCATGAGATTGTCATGGTAAATTCTTCCCATAGTTTAGATAAATCTGTTTTGTGCCTAATAAACTTTTTCAGATTGAGATAATAGTCGCGCCACCTTGCCTTCAAGTAGAGAATCTAAACTCGTTTATCGTCTGATAGTCAAAACCTTGCTCCGTTTCCTCATGCTCTGTTTTCTTGAGGAAACTGGATAGAATTTAAGTTATTTAATTGTAATTAGTAGATCTGCAAAACCAGAAAAACTCAGCTGCAACGTATATAGTTTTCGAGAAAGCCTTGTACCTGTACAGCTGAAGCAAAAAGACAGGATTTAGTTTAGTTTATTTCCTTTGCAAGTACTTTTGTCAAGCACAACGAGGGAGCTTCCCCTCCTAATTTGAAGAGCACTCATTGCGTAGTGTGCATAGCTGTCCGTACCAACTCTTACTCCAAAGGTGCTAGTTGTTACGCCAACAAATATTAAATGCCACAAATGGTGCCAAGCACAATCGAATACTTCCTAGTGCCTTTCTATACAAAATTTCCCATTCTCCACCTATCATTGTTGACGGTTTCTTTGCTTTCCCTTGCAATGGCTGCCACAAATCTTTCTGATACAAATAGAGGCCATAGACATAAAGCATATACACACAAAAGATAACCTAGAAAAGGCATAATGCCAAGAAGTATAGTAATAGAAGAAAATAGGGGAGAAAAGATGAACAAAAGATCATTAATGCAAGAAGCCAAAATCCTCAAGTGTCTATGTTCCAAGATGCATTGGAGGTGCAAACAAAAATATCATCAATCACAATAGGAATACCAATGCAAAGTCTAAGAATGTTTGCTAAAAAGTACAAAGGTAAGGGGGTGAGGATGGCAATCCTAGGAGGTAGCCATTGGTGCATTGAAATATCCCCCTTAGTTTTTTTTTTTTTTAAATTAACACACAACACTGCACCTGTTAAGGTTAGCCCAATAAACATAACCAGCTCAAAAGGAACCCTTCACTTTTTTATCACCAAGATCCCAGTGTGGGCGAGGTGAGAGCAAATGATGCGAGGGATCATTTGTTGAAAACTGGAAATGAAAGTACAATGTCGCAGGCGGCTAGCCAACCATTCTGGAAAGTAAATACTAGAAATGTAAATGAGTAGGCGGATAACCAACCATAAGAGCTCTACCACTTATCCAGAGGGAACGGAAATATAATTAGAATTGAAACACTCAACCACTTATTCAACAGGAGTAAATAAACAAACTGAAATGTAAAACAACTCGACCACTTATTCTGCAAGAGTTAGATATACAAAATATAAAGTGCAGAAATAAATAAGCTGATCAATACTACTAAACATCAGTGTTACAAAATATAGCTTCAGCTGCAACAGAAAGGAGGTATACATAGCAATAGATCATCAACACGTTAGGAAACCATCTCCAATATCAAATACATGACAATCAACCTTAAATATGAAGATTAGATGAAATATATCATGTCTGATATAAAATAGCAACGAACAGAAAATCAAACCAGCAAGCATAGAATTCACCTAAATGCTCATATCTTGCTCTAAACTTCTCCGTTTGATGTGAAATTGAATGCAAATGAGAGCTAGAAGTTGGGCGACCTAGTACAAGATGAGAAACTCCACCAATCAGCATTGATTTATTAATGCATGCTTCCCAATCCAACCACAAAGAAGGTACACCCTCCAGAAATGGGCGACCTTGTCTACAAATTCAAGGACACCTTCAAAAATGACGAAACCATGAGCAAAGGCGCGCCCTAGCAAGGAGAAACCATAGAGCTGATACCCAAAATGATATAAAATTCACCCAATGAGATACAACCAAAAATGTGCTTCAGCCAAGCACGAACCAGCAACTCCAAAAATGGTGAAACACTCCAAAATCAGAGGATATCAATGAAATAAACTCAATGAAGCTCAATCTACAACCTCTAGATGAAGAAGCAGTCTCAAACCAACTAGGTACTATCTTTCAAGCATGAAATTGATATAGGCTAGGAGATATGCGTTCCTCGAAGCAAGCATTCTAAAATCATTTCAGCAACACTTCATTATGATAAGCAATGGGTGTCAAAAGAGGAGACAAAGCCTTGTATATATAGCACTTTCGAGATGACCTTACGAATTCCCCTTTTCCCTCCAAAAAGGGATGCCTAATTCAAGGATACAAATTAATATTTAAAAACACCTTTTATCACATCTTCCTAGGCGTCCAAATATGTCCTTGGATAATATTACACTTTAAATTATTTAATTCTCCAATAGGGGCATCCAAGCATGAGTCCCTCTTTTAAAAACAACTTGAATTCATTCGCCTAGGCAAGGGGTCCAACAATTAATATTAAAATATAAAATGGCTTAAGTTATCAAACTTGCCAAAATGGACTCCAGAGTGCCAAAGACCAAACTGCCAAATCTGCTCTGCCCGAAATAGAAGTTGCACTGAACTATTGAATTGCTGCCAAGAATAGCACTACCAAAAATAGCATACTGCTAAAAATAGTGACTCCAAACTCATTTTAAGCACAAATAGGGCAGCCATCGGAACTTACTAAAAATAGTAATTCCGGAAAAGTCATCCGATATAGATGCATGTTATACCATTTTGAAGCTTTTTGAAAACCCAGAAAGACCCAGAAACCTCTCTACAAAACAACTACATACAAACCCCTGAAAGCACAAAAAAAACCTCCAGAAAACAAGAAACCCTAATTTCCACTTTCGACTAGCCTACGGGCCTTCGGGATAGGTTGACGGTCAATAGATGAGACTACTGCCGAGAAGGGGACATTACATCCACAGAACCTCCATTAACATTCAAGGCCAAAGAACTGGTAGTAGTGGGAACAATCTAGTAATGTGAGACTACCCCTAGGATTTGCACTATAGAAGGGAAGTGAGAAGGTTCTTGACATAGGGAAGAGATAGAACCACAACCGTTAGAGTTAGGGTGGTGGGGAGCCCCAACCATAGTAGATCACAACAAAGAACAATGTCTCACTAATCTATATCCATATTTATCTTCTAAAAAGGGAATATGGTAGACAAATGTAAATCCCACTCCACTTGTCCATTCCATTCTACAAAAAAAATGAGAGCTATAAATTGTTATACCACTCATGCACACACTACAAAAATATTGACTCTACTCAACTCCTCTTCATTTTCTGCATATTGTCTTATTCATTTCCTTCTACTTATTCTTGGTTAGTCAACTATGCTTGTTGGGTCTTCTTTTAGATTTGTAATAGAGGTGGGTAATTAATTCCTATCTGTAAGTGGGATTGGACTTGCAATTTTTTTAACCACTACCTAAGGTGGAACTCCATTCTTATTGGAAACATAGTTCTCTGATTATGTAGTTCTAGCCAACATATTTCTTCTAGGATCCACAATATTTGTCTAGTTGTGGCATCAATAAACTACATGTAGAAACAAAGGATATGTATTCAATTTTAATTTTTTGTAATTTTATGTAATGTTTCCTTCAGTGGAGTAGCCAGAAATCACCAATTTAGCCTATTTTATGGCATTGGCTCATTTTAGGCAATATCAGGGAACAAATTAATTAATTAATTAAAGTTGTCCAATAAAGTAAATTTTGCGGATGACTTTAATTAATTTTATAAAGTGAATTAGAAAGGGAAAATATTAAAAGTAACTTTATAAAGGTGCTTTAATGAAATATTTTAAGCAGGAAATTAAAAAGTTCCTTCGAGAATGTTCCATGGGAAAATATACAAAGAGGAATTGAGAGCTCATTTGCTCATGCTTGTTTTATTTTTCTCTATTGTGGAGTTTGATTTTTTTTGCTTGAGCAAAGCTAGGATGAAAACCTTAAGGGAATTGGTTTCGGTGGTGAGACATCTACCCTAGCCAATTGTAGATGGAATCATACAAGTTTCATGCAAGTGTTGCACAATTGAAGATTCAATAATTTGTGAAGTCTTGCAGGCAAGAAAAATTATCTAGTTATTTGCAAAATATTTATAGGAAACCCCTTGAACGCCATGCTTGAATATTTCAAGGAAATTCATTGCTACATGTTATATCATTTAATGTTGGGCGATGAAGATTGGTAGAATTGGGCGATTATACTCTCATTGCCGGTCACTATTCCTACAAACAAGTTGAGTGTTGGTATTTCCTTCAAGGAGGGACGTGAGCTCATATGGTTGCTGGGTGCTAGCTTTCATCTGCTAGGTGATGCACTTTTGGGCAGGTTCGTGGTCTTGGAAGGAGGTTTATCTGGTCGCCATGACTCATAACAGCTAGGCATCATTGTAAAGGGGTGATGTGAGGGTGTTGGAAGAAAAATACACAGCTGTGTGCTAGGCATGGGAATTTGTGAGCTGCCAATGAGACTAGCACTACCATAGCTGTGTTAGTTTGGAAGACCCTATGCATGGGAGCATGGATGTTTCTATACAGCTGCAAGTATATGTGGATATCACATCATGTTAGAGGTCAGACAAGAATAAATAAATTTATTTCTGTACTCTGTTATTGAACAGCAATTTTTAACTTTCATATTCCTTCTTCAATGCATATTGAATGTATGGAAAGTGATTGATATAATGATTTCCGCTACAAATGAATGTGAAGAGCTATGAGTTTGTATTGCCCAAACTCAAAGCATTGTAAAAATATTACAGCAGTAGTAAATAGCTATTTCATGAACTTCATTGCGTACAAACTGTTTGACAAAATGCCTAGCCAGTGAACATTGGGTAAAGTGCAATAATTTGGTATAGAAATTGGCTCGGTTTTTTACATTTTATGATGGGAAAACTTTCCCTTGATTGAAGTACCCATGAACTTTAATGTGCTTTATTTCTAGATGTTTGAACAAGATTCCTCAGCAAGAGTAAATAGATTCTTGTTATGATACAATAAGGTGGGACTTATATTAGTACTTAGATCAAACTTTTCCAATAATCTCCTAAGGCACATTGATTCTTTGGCAACCATTTTGTGTTCAGCCTCTATAGATTAAAGAGACATAGAATATTGTTTTAAGCATTACTCCATCCACGTGATAGTACTTCCACCATTTTTTATAACAAAGCTTGAAGTATCCTATTAATAGGATCACAATATAGTCAGTAACACAATAATTGAATAAATTTATTCTTAGTGCAAGGATAATAAAGGCCATCATACCTTTAATATATTTTTTAAGTATATTTGTTATTTTCCAATGATCATTTAGTATTTTGCAGAAATCGAGATGGAATACCTATCGTAGGTAATATTTACTTATTTAGTCAAGATATGGTTAGGTAAATTAAACTTATTACACGGTAAGAGTGATCTTTTTATATGATAGATTTAAGGTTAAAATAATTACAAACATTAATAACAACTTGTTTAATCATATTACATTTCTTAAATACATACTTTGTTTTGAGAGACTTGAAATTATTCCTAGAATATAGTCAATTTGAATGATGAGACAAATTTTGATTTCATATTTCTAATGATTCATTACACAATAAGTCATATAACATAGCTATACTGATGTGACAATACTAAAAAAGAAGATGATTTCATGATCTTATGAAGGAGATCATATTAGATTTTCATAAACATAAGATTGTATAACTTGCCATGTTTCTTCAAGGAAAAAATATTCATCCAACTAAACATATAGTAATTGGTAGGCTATCCTTTCTAGGTTTGCTCCCTTAACACTTTCTTAAGGTGACAGCCACCCATTATAAGTAGGTGCTTTACACCAAAGAAATTTAGAGGATTGTGTTAATACATGGCATTTCAGTGTTACAACTACTAGTTTTTGACATTACCAAACAACATTTCATTGTCCATTTGTTAAGGCCTTAATGTCAATGAATTTTGGTCCATCATTCCAAAAAAATGCATTAAAACTATCAATTAAAATTTTATCTTGTCTAGAATTAATGACTTTGATTTCTGAACATGTTGCTTAAGTACACTATTTTTTTATTAGATAAGCAGGGAAAGGGCCTCGATCACATAGTTCAATACATCAGCAGCTTAAACATAAAAACAGTAAAAGTGGACATAGGCCCAACAAATAAGGAACACAAAAAGGAAACAGCAAACAAGCAGCAAGTAAACACTAAATCCAAACTAACCGATCAGGTTTCAGTCAGCAATTAGGGAGTCCAAAGAATCCTCCCATGCTTCCTTGTCATTGTTCAGCAACTCCTTTTCGTTCTTATTCTCCTCACTCTAATAGTGTTTGCCCTTTGCCTGTTTCTTTTTTGTTTGCTTATTTTGAACTGCCCTGAAACCATTCCCATCACAACCTTTTCATAATACCTTCAGCTATCTTTATAATTTTAGTGAGGGCATTTCCATTCGTTTTAACTTCTCCCGGTTGCTGTCAGTTTCAATTTTGTTTTCCAACTCTTGCACTTTGATGCGGAGTTTAGTTAGTCCTGCATTTTCCTTACTCGTAGAATCTTGCTCCACAGCAGATGGAGACATCCTTTCCTCATCCCTTTCCTTCTCTTCCTCAAACCTTGGAGAGGGGGGAGCCATATTTTCTCTCTAGCACCTCAATTTCCTCTGCATCTTCCTGCTCATTGTCTTCATCCATATCTTCTTCTTTTTCATCTTGTCCTCCTCCTCTACTACACAATCCTCCTGAGCTTCCTTCTTAGAGTCATTCTAAGAAGCATCCACATCCCAATCATTTTTTGGGAGAAGAAATTCCTCATCATCGTTGTCCTCATCATCGGGAAGAAATTCCTCGTCATCCCACTCCTGAGCTTTACATTGTTGTGATTGCTAATGCAGCTTTTATCATATTTCATCAACAGCATAGTTTTTATTAGATTTAATAATAGTAAATGCACCTAGTTTATGTTACCTATTGCCTTGGGCTTTTGATTCACCTTAATGTCCTTATCCCTTTGCAAAAGAGGACGGGCTATTTTTTTTGTCCATATTAATATAGTGAGAATAAGAAGTCTTTTGAGAGCAGTGCTAACCTCCTTTTTCAAATTCCAATATTGTGTAATTGTAATCCTTGGAAAATTTAACCATATTAGTAAGTACTATTTTGCAGTGTTACCCTGAATTTTTGGGATGGGGACGGCAGGGGACAGCGGGATGAGTCCCCAAGTTTCCGTATTTTGAGGCCAAAATTGGGGATAGTGGGGGCACAGCTATATAAAATATAGGGAAATTTTAAATATTCATATGAAAACATGGATAAAGCATGTATAATATACATTATAGAATCTTAAGTTATAATACCTCAAAAGATTTGGAGGAAACCTTCTAGTATTGTCATACTTTTCTCCTTACTGTCAATTGTTTGCCATATTTTTAAGCTTTATCAATCATCAACTCATACCTCGGATAAAGAAGATATTACAATCTAATGATTTTCTCAAGAATAACTCTATCTTCTATCTCAAAATATTGTCATCAAACACACCCTTGTTCATTCATGACTATCAAAAGTTCCTCTCTAATATTTTTTCACTGTGCTTTATCATTGTGTTTGCCTTCATCTTCAAAACTGTCCTTCATTAGAATATGTCCCTTTAGTCCAAAGTGACTGCCCTTTCATGGTTGATTGCTCACTTGTCCAAAGTGACTTCCTTTTTTAATAGACAAACCACAGTCATATTTAGCCCACTGTCAAATGCTTTAATGACAGTCCTTTGAAAACTCTGTGCATTGTTCAAAACCACAGTCATCTTGTGGTGAGGTCACTTTGCAAACCTTTTGATCACTGGACTGTCCTAAGACTGTCATTTTGATCTCTCCCCTGTCATCTTCACAACTAGTGTAGGGTGTTTGAAACTTCCAGATTTGCATTTTAAAACAATCCATTTTAGTCCATGGTCTGTCCTCTTGATGAGTTTGGATGCTTTCTAAATTATCTAACCACCTTCTTTAAAGAGCCTACCATGTATGCCTCTGGAATTGCTTTAGCATTCTAATGGTTTTAGATAGTTTTTGACCTCTCCGTTGCTGAGATAAACATCATATTGAATTTTTGGAGGGTTCAATAAGGGTCTTTTACTTGTGTTTTCAACATAACCCTTTATGTAACCTTTTATGACTATCTTTTCTAAGGTTTGACTGTCCTCATCTGGTAAGCTCTGCCCTTGATCTGTCCTTTATTGCGTAGTCTTTACCCTTTGTACAAACTTTGACAGTCTCATTCACAACCCTTTGTGATCAAGATAACTACCCTTCATGGCATGGTCACTGCCCATTGTTATTGCCAGTTAAGGACTGTTCATCATTCATGAGTGATAAAATCTCATCATATTCTTTGCTCAACAAACCCAGACTATGAGTGAATAAAGGCATGCTTCTAACTATAGTCTCTCATCACTATGATGACTAGTTGTGCATAAGGTCTTCAGTGATAGTATTGCTCATTGAACACCATGCTGTCTTTGTGTCATTGCAAAGTTTCCTTGAAAGCTAGTATCAGTTTGTTGGCATAACAACTAGCACCTCTGGAGTAAGAGTTGATACGTACAGCCTATGCACACTACGCAATGAGTGCTCTTCAAATTAGGAGGGGAAGCTCCCTCGTTGTGCTTTGACAAAAATACTTGCAAAGGGAAATAAGCTAAACTATGTCCTGTCTTTTTGTTTCAGCTGTAGAGGCACAAGGCTTTCTTGAAAGAACTTATACGTTGCAGCTGAGTATTTTCTGGTTTTGCAGATCCACTAACTACAACTAAACTAATCTATCCAATCTCCTCAAGAAAACAGAGCATGAGGAAACGGAGCAAGGTTTGACTATCTGACGATAAACGAATTCAGATTCTCTACTTGAAGGCAAGGTGGTGCGACTATTATCTCAACCTGAATAAGTTTATTGGGCACAAACCAGATTTAAGAATTTACCATGGCAATCTTATGAAACCCTATGTGGCATAACACTTGATCAAAATAGTAAAGACTTCACAAAACAGATTTATCATCACAATCTCACGAAACCCTATGTGGCATAAACCTTGATTATAATGATAAAGATTCACAAAACAGATTTATCACCGTAATTTCTCGAAACCCTATGTGGCATAACGATTGATCACAATGATAAAGATACACAAAACAGATTTATCATCACAATCTCTTGAAACCCTATGTGGCATAACAATTGATCACAATGGTAAAGATGTTCAAAACAGATTTATCTAAACTATGGAAAGAATCCACCATTACAATCTCTTGAAACCCTATGTGGCATAACAATTAATTGTAATAGCGAAGACACATGAACAAATACCAAAAGAGCAATATTGAGGGCAAGGTAGGCGCAGCATATATTTCTCTCTCAAGCAAAAGTTATTTACAAATGAGCAAAAACTCTTATTCATATACATCAAGGTGTAGGGAACCCTAAAATCACCTTGAGTCATCTATAGTTCTTGCAATGCATGCAAGATTCGCTGCCAAACCCTAATGAAGTAAACTATACAATTAACTGGGAAACTACCATCAGTTAACCAAAACATCTAATCTAAAAATGGACAATTGTGCGAGCATGCACGTCCTTATTGAAAGCGAGTTAACTGGAAGACTACCATCAGTTAACGAAAAACCCTAAATAAAACTCCAAGTAAACAAGGCAAATCTCAAAATAGCTATGCATGTGATGACAACATTAAGTTAACTTGAAAGGGTAACACCAAGTTCAAGTCGTGTGTGTAATGTCTATCCTAAGAGGTGGGAACTGAAGTTTACTGGTCGTGATCTCGAGCAATCAATCCCTCAATGAGATTGTTAACTGTATCACTATCTGGAGCTATGAGACTCTGTCAAAGGATACTATGTCGATGCAACATATCCTCACCAGCTGTGATCTGAGACTGAAGTTCGCCCCTACTCTTCGTTGCCTCTTCAAATAATGCTGACATGACTGTAAGCTAAGTAATCTTACAGCCAACGGTCTCCCCACTGAAAATGATATGAATGAGTGCCTAGAGCTCTGACTGAACATCGGTAAGCTCAACGTAGGCACCACCCTCGATCTGGTAACGGCACGGTAAGCGAGATACTAGAGTCCTCACAAACCGGAGTGCACTAGTGACGTGCTCTCTACTCTCAGCCAACTCTGATGCTAAAGTGTCTTCTATCTTTGCCCTGAAAACCAATTGTGTTTTCCAAGAGTAGATAGCCTCTCTGTCCTCTGCATCTGTGACTGCATCATAAGCCACACTCAGGTGAGCAATCATAATCTCATCCCTGAGTTTGTTAATTGCCATATCCTGTTCCTCATCCTGAAGACGAATACGGAGCTCTCATGCATTGTACCGCAACTGATATAACTCTGTAAGTATAGCACAGCCTCTAGCAATGAACTCTTCTTCCCATTCCTCAAAACGCTTGCCATATGCAACTAAGTGATTGAGTTGACTTTGCTCTACTGGAGGCTCAAGCATCAGTGGGAGTGTGTTAATGGCATTAGGTCTATGAACAAGGCTAGAAATATACTGACGAAGCTGTCTGATTTCAGCCTTGAGGGCTGCCTTATCTTCTCTGTCCTTTAGTATTCTATCCCTGGCACTGTCCGTAACAACTTGTAGGAGATCAACCTGAGTCTGGCATGTGCTGCGACCAAGGTTGACGGTGATAACTTCAAAATCCTAAGATTCCAACTCAGCCAAGTTCTTCCCCTGTGGAGGTATGGCAGTCTCGATGACGATCTCCATATCAGTGTTTCTCTCTACATGAACCATGTTCTTGACTCTCTTATCTGGCGCATGCTGGTAAATATCATCAAAATCAGAATGATTGAGAACATGGGATGCCTGCCTCCTCTTCCTTCCTAGCTGAGCTTCGATCCAAGATTGGTCTCGGCTAATGCTACTAGAAGGGTCTGCACTAGCGACAGGAGGTACTGATGAGAGTGAGTGTGTAGAAGACCCACTGCAAGGTGGAGAGTCTAAATCCAATTCAATGTGAATTGGAGTAGGTGACGGCTCTGAAACTGGTGTAGGAACTTGAGGCTGAACCTCAGGCACTGGCGGGCTCTGAACTAACCTCTGAACTGGCTCTGTGATAGGCTGTCTGTCAGGCTCCGTGTGTGTAACGTGTGCGCCTTGCCCTTGAATTGTTTGGCGCTTGTACTTTCTTGGGAGGATTACTCCTCTTCTTTTGTTTAGGTTTCGACGAGGAAGGCAGCGAAGGATTCACCACTACTGGCAACTCTGCTCTGGGCATACTTACCCTCCTTGTCTTCTTGCTGTCGAGGTAAAGTATACTGTTCTGAATAACTCTACTTGACCTCTCCTTGACCGTTGCGTATTCTTTGGCGTACCAATCAACAGCTGGCAACGGTTGTGTATCGACCTGCTCTCTGAAAAACTGAGGAAGGACCTCTCCCTCATCATCTGATAAACCTCCCACATCTTCTGTCAAGAAAACAGCAATCTGTGGAAGAGAAAAGCGGTCGTAATTGCGTCTACGAACCTCGAAGTCATCTGTGCAATTTGCCCAGTAATCCTCCATAGAAGGCTCGTGATATATACCTCCAGCAAGGCGAGCTGTATAATGACCTGAAAGATCATAGGCACGTGCTTCGACAAGATACTTAAGATGATATTTCTCAAGCTCTTGTCCTGCAATCTTGGCATCAATTGCCGACTTGCACCAATACATTCCAAACTGAAAAGGAAAGTTGAGAGATGGTTTGCCTGCGGCGTAGAAGACGATGAACATCATGCATCTGTCTCAGGAACTCCTGAAAGATTGTCTTATCCGAAGGATAACGTGGAAGCATAGCAGGATTTCCTGTGAAGCCGTATACTCGGATGTAGGTGTATGTTGGGAACTGAATAAACCAATCTGCCCATCCATCCATTGCTGCCCTAGCAACTGCCGAGATACGAACGTGCAACTCCCGGTCCAAATTCCTCACTATGTAAGTCAAGAAAGCCTCGTGAACACGCTTGAAATGACGTTCAGCTCTGGTGAACTCAAGCTGATCATAATACTGATAAACTTTCTGAACAGTGAGAATGCCCACGGTGTTAAGTCCTCGGAACTAACCCGATAAGCGATCAAGTACACGAGATATGAACACATGTGAAACTCATGGGCAACTAGGAAACCGGTGATCTGTCTGTGGAGAATGTCGCTGATGAAGGATGCCCAGTCATAATGCTCTTGCCCAGAAATGATGCGACCAATAATGTAATACATCCAAGGCTGGAAAACATTTGCGTGTGCTTGACCTGAGACACGATTCAGGAGTGTGATCAGAATCGCGTACTCATCCTTGTATTCACCACGACCCACATTGTTTGGCAATCTGTTCTTTGCTTGTTTTAACAATCTTTCTGCCATCTTTTTCTGACACTTGTCCACATCAGCATCAAATGCTTGCTCAAACTGCTCCATAGAAATAACTAAACTGTTCTGGTGCTAAGGAATGCCAAAACTCCTTTCGATATCTAGAGGCTTGAGACTGCAAATGACCCATCCGTCAACTGACGCTATCTCACGAGTAGTAGGATTGTAATGCTTAATGCAAGCCATCACAAACTCAACATAGTGAACGGAGATAGGTATGGAAGCGGCCTCTAGCAAACCAGACTGCTCAATATTCTGAATGATTGAACTTCTGATCTTGACTGGGTCTAGCACTGCTTCTGGCAATACTTTGTGAAGGTCTGTCTCAACCAACCTACGGAAATCATGAGTAAGGACTGTTTTGGTCCTGTATTCGAGCTGAGTGAACTGCATTCTAAAAAATTCACTTGTTGACTGTGAACTTGACTATATTCTGACAAGATTTCTGGAAGCTAAAAATAGCCTGCGAGAGTTAAAAAATAGCCTTTCGAAGAATTATTTTCAGCGAAAAATCCGAAATATGGGTTTTGTCCAGAAAAGAATTCTAAGACAACCCAGAACGTCAGATTAGTGAAAATTCAACTTCTACTCGATTGTACAAAGATTTTCACTTGAGAAAATTAGTAACTCAAGAACGAACGTTCTGAAGTTAAAAATTCGTGAAAAATCAAACGCACGTTTCTAACTCGAGGAAATTATATGAGAATGATCCAGATACTGAGACTTGCCAAATTCGCCAATTTCAGGAACATGCAATTTGTATTTTGTGAGAAATCTGAGATCAAAGGATGCAAAAAGACGTTTTTATGATGCCTTCTTCTATGAAAATCGCCTTAGATTTCTTCAGATTGCCGATAATTGTGAATTTTGATCTGCAAAAAGATTTGTTAGGTAAAATCGCCCCTAGAAATTGATGTGAATTTTGCCTTTGAACTGGAAGAATTCGCCTTGTTTTGAAAAACCACGAATTTCCTCTCTTGAAATTTGTGCCTTTATGAAGAAATTCGAATTTCCTTTGAATTTGTCTTGAGAAAATACGAATTTATCTGGAGTTTGAGAATTCGCCTTTAAACTTTGAAGGAATTTGCCAATTAATATTGAATAAATACGCCCTTGAGAATTGAGGAATTTTGCAAATTGTTTTGAAGTTATGAATTGCGAATTCCTTTGAATGAATGGACTTGCTTTGAAGATGTGCACCTTTGAAAATTGATAGAACCACGAATTTCTCTTAATAAAATTCGTCTTTGAGAAATACGCCTTTGAAAATTGATAGAATTCGATTTCTTCTAAAGATATGAATTTCTCTCAATAAAATCAAATTTTCTCTTTGAAAAATACGAACTTCTCAAAGCTTGATGGATGAATGAAGATGGCGCCATACTTAAATAAGAAAGAATTCGCATCAATTGGTAACTGCAAGAATTGAAAACCCTGACAAGAATAGAAGACCTTTGATTGGTTGCCTTTCAGTTCCACTGCCACTGAGTGGAAGTTCAAATTTAAATAAATAATAAAATATTTATTATCATGCAATTAGCAAGGGCGCCAAAAATAGAAAATCGCCATTTTAAATGCTAAAATTGCAAAATAAATATTAAATATTTTGAACTTTAGTTGACAATCTGGAATGAAGCTTTGAGATTCATCATTAGACTTCAACGATTCCGAAAAGTCATCTCTTGAGCACATAGGTGTCCATTTGCTCAAGATACTTCACTTTTTACTCCCTATTTTATAGCTGACAGCACTGTCACGACTGGCCAACTTCGACACTGATTTCCGGATGACCGGGTGATGCTGAGACTGATCTGGAAAATTCATCGGAAAGCCTACTGAACAAGGAAGAAATGTCTGCTGGGAGACACTACTGCAAAATCCATCATTTAACCCCTTGAAAAATTAGGCGCCTTTGATTAAATTGCTTTTACGGATTCCAAACTTAGCCATTTCTCAAACTGCCATTTGACACTTCAAACGGCTGCCGACGGTGAACGGTGAACCCTGCCGACAGGAAACGAAGCTCACTGCATGACTGGAGATATTCTGCATCCAACGACTGTATGCACAACATCTGAAAGCTGTGTTAAGGGCCTCAAAAGTAAAAGCGCCCGTGGCTCTTAGTTGCACTGATGCCATTTTGACGAAAGTCGAACTTTCATCCAAGTACCCTACTTTGACCTCTGATATCGGGAGCTGGGATGACCCGATTGAGGCACTATCTGTTTTAACAGACAGCCAGAAGGGCCTACAAGAGAAGTCTCGGAGGTGACGAGGCAAGAAAACTGCTTCTAAGACCTCAAAAACTCCGTCGCGATATTTTAATTAAAATTACTGCTCGGACTTGGCCATTTTCGGATATCATCGCTGCTATTACACCAAAGACCTCGCCGAGCGTGCCAAATCCGATGGTTGGCGGCTAGGCTCGTTGGATAGATAAATGATTACGCTCCCAATAGCCGTAGAGACCAACGAGCGCTCATGAGCCTAAGGAGCTACGCCTGAGAAATTTGAAAAATCGTTTGTTGATCGCGCCCGTGAAATTACGTGCTTGGTAGAATCTACGCCACGACCACGGAGCGTCAGTTGACAAGCAAAATGTGTGCGTCGCGGAGTTAGCCTAGAGTATTAAATCGAGGAAGACTATGCAAATTTCACCATCTGGAGGGTCCTTTAAATCAGCGCCCCTAGCCTGTACTTGCACTGGGAACAAACGGAGAAGCTCAGAAACGTGAAAACTCCATTTTAAGCCGATCTTCAGACGACTGCCGCCGGAATTCCGGGATTCGGATGACTACGCCTGATATTTCGTTGGATAAGCAGACTAGTCGAGAACAAATTGACTATATCCGTCATCGAAAATGCCAAGATTTACCCCCTCTTTAAGATGGGCGCCCTCAAACTAGAGGCACGCTTTTGCTTGAAAAAGACAAATTTCTCACATCTGGAAATTTAGGGATTTCAACTTCTGTCGCTGATAGCCGGAGCTATGGGTCTCGGAAAGTTAAGCTGGATAGCTCAACGGATAGCCAGACTAATTCTGAAGAGATTGACTAGATGCTTGAACATTTTAAACAAGATCTTAACCTTCAACAAGTTGGGCGCCCCTGAGCTATACTTGCACTTTTTGGCTTTTCCTTTGAAAAATCTTCATAAATTGATCACTGAAAACTCTGTTTCGATCATTGAAATCATCATGTGCAACATGAAACACCGTCGTGAGATGTTCCTCTATCGTGAAAAGCTCCATTCTGAGTCTCTGCTTCAGGTTCTGATCAATAAAACTGACTTTGACTGACAAACTATTGACAAAAACTCCATGCTTGATATTGCCCAAAACTGTACTTGACATCATTTTAGCAAGATTTAGACTTTTTAATGCAAAATGCCTTGATGAAGCAAAAAATTTGGTTTGGGTACAACACAGTTGCACCATTTATTCATACAAAAAGGAAAACCTCATATACCCTACTCTTTATATCATTCTCAACAGGCCTTCAATCTTTATTCAACAACATTTGCAGGTCCCAATCATGGTGTTTGATATAAGGGCAGCGTAAAAGGTGGGGGCCACATAAGCCACAAATTGAGGGATTTATTTTAAATTTAAATGTGTTTTTTTTTTTAAACAAGTGGAAACGCAGGGGATGGCCAGCCGTCCCCGGGACGGTCTGTCGTCCCCCTTTTTCCTCCCTCCCATCCCCCTGTTTCCAGCACGTTTCCTGGTGATTTTCAAAAAAAGGAAATGGCAAGGGACCATCCCCTTGTTCCAGGGACGTCCCAGGGGCAGGGACAGGTCATTTCGGACAGGGGACCCATCCCTGGGTTACCCTGCTATTTTGTTTTGAAAGAGTAAGATTTTATCTTACCTTGAGATTAAGCCTTAATTAAATAGTTCAATGACAATCGTAAAATGCCATTGTCATCCACCACTCATCTCAATCTCACAACATTATGTAGAGAGGTCCAATTGAAGGGAGTGATGCACATATACTCATTATTCTTTTCCATAAATTGCTCATCAGCATGAGCTTGAATATTATGCAAGCAAGAAAATAGCCGGCATTGTATTTTATCTATATGGCAATTTCAGTTTTGGTTACAAACTAAAGAAATAGAATTCATGACTTGATTATATATTTGGTTGTGTATAAGAAAATAAATATGCTTTTGATGGGGAAGAGGCCCTCCAGGAATTCCTCAATCGTGAAGATGGTTGGTGCAGGAATTTTATGCCCAAAAAATATTTGGCAAATATGATGTCAAGGCAAACAGCCTTCATGCAACTTCTACCAAACTTTTGTGGATATTATCATTGCATGAAAATTATGTTAGGATAAACATTTCTGAAAACTTTTTAATCAATATGAGGGTGCTTCAAATTCTTACTTGAGCAATAATGACACATTAACATCATTACATTTCCTAGAGTGATTGCAAAAAAAATAAAACCTATGCTATGGTTTATCCCTTTTTTATTGAATCACAAACTAAATGAAACCACGATACCAAAAATTATTTTATCTAATATGTTATCAAAATCAGGGTAACAGTCATATTGTTCGGGCTAGCTTGAAGTCTCATATCTACATGAATCAAAGATAATTAACACTGTTTGCGATATGAATAGCAGTTCCTTTTATATACATGTTATTAAGATAGAACTGTCACAGGGAATCCCACTTCAAATGGCTGTTGTTTCACATGTATTAAAGAGGCTTATAATTCGTTTCAATGATTATCTCTTTCCCCAAGCTGCAAAGCTTCCATTGTCTCTAATAATTGTGAGCACTCACCCACAAGTATCCAATACCACCATCAAAATTGTCTCTAAAAATTGTGAGCACTTACGCATATCTAGTAACTCTTGTGAACTCATAGAAAACCTTGTGTGTGAACCGTAAACTTATGTTATGTTGTACCCCAAATTAAATATTTTGCTACACTTAGGCATTTTGAAGAAATGAGTAAAAGTCTTGTCAAAATTGTCAAAAAAAGTTCAAAATTGGGGTTTACATGTCTTGCATGAGGGGTAAAAACTAAAAAAATTCAAAATCTGAAGATCTGGGTCTGCTTAGAGCGACCAAGTCTACAAAACCCAAATCTCAGTCTTTCATCCCTACTTTTTAGGAAAATTGCTATTTTTAGAAACTTTCCAAAAATAGTAACTTTTTTGGGGTTTTTTAAGGTTTCTTTCGAAATGGATACTGGCAAAATTTTCTAAGAATAGAAAATTAGACTATTAGGGTTCAAACTGATTTTGATTGGCTCAAAATACTTCCTCATTAGGCTAGTGCAGTCAAGAATCACAAAACGATCAGTTTTGTCCTTGTTGGCGTAACAGCTAACACCTCTGGAGTGCAAGTTGGTACAGACAGCTATGCACACTACGCAATGAGTGCTCTTCAAATTAGGAGGGGAAGCTCCCTTGTTGTGCTTGACAAAAGTACTTGAAAAGGGAAATAAACTAAACTATATCTTGTCTTTTTGTCTCACCTATAAGAGGTACAAGGCTTTCAAGAAAACTCTATACGTTGCAGCTAAGTATTTTTTGGTTTCGCGAGACTTAACTACAACACACAAAACTAAGTAACTTAACTATCCAATCCCCTCAAGAACTCAGAGCATGAGGAAACAGAGCGGAGATGATTATCTGACGATAAGCTGGATACAGACTCACAACATGAAGGCAAGGTGGCACAACTATCTGCTTGTCTGAATAGGCTTATTAGAAACGACAACGCACGATAAACTAAGTACAAATTCTCAACTTGAAGGCAAGGTGGCACAACTACCAGCTCAATCTGAATAACTTTATTATTCACACAAATCACACGATAACCAAATATAGATTCTCAACTTGAAGGCAAGGTGGCACATCTATCAGCTCAATCTAAATGAGTTTATTGAACACATAACATGAAGGATAGCCAACTAGGACACTAAATTGCATAGGCGATACACGCATACAATCTACAATCAAACTAGCCACTATATCTAACTAAAGCAAGAATTCACCATCATAATTGCATGAAACCCAAGTGGCATAACAATTCATCATAATAGTAAATACTCATGAACAGATACAAAACGAGCAATATTACAGGCAAGGTAGGCACAACATATATTTCTCTCTCGTGCAAAAGTTTGTGAACAGATACAATAATAGCGATACTACAGGCAAGGTGGGCACAGCATGTATGCTATAACGCAAAATTTATGTACAAATGAGCAAAAGCTCTTATTTATAGACATCAAAAGGTGTAGGGAACCCTAGAATCACCTTGAGTCAACTACAGTCTTGAATTGCATGCAAGATTTATTGCTAAACCCTAATAAAGCAAACTATACAATTAACTGGAAAGCTACCATCAGTTAACTGAAAACCTTAATCTATGTGGACAATGTGCAAGCATGCACGTCCTTATTGAAAGCAAGTTAATTGGAACACTACCATCAGTTAACGTCAACCCTAAATACAACTCCAAGTGAATAAAGCTAATCCCAGAATAGACATGCATGAGATGAGACAGCGAGTTAGCTTGAAAAGATAACACCAAGTTTAAATTCTGTGTGTAATGTCTATCCTGAGAGGTGGGAACTGAAGTCTACTGATCGTGATCTTGAGCAACCAATCCCTCAACGAGATTGTTAACTACATCACTGTCTGGAGCTCTGATACTCTGCCGAAGTATGCTATGTCTACGTAGCATGTCCTCACCAGCTGTGATCTTGGACTGAAGTTCACCTCTGCTCCCGGTTGCTTCATCGAACAATGCCGATATGACTGTAAGCTGATTAATCTTACAGCCAATGGTCTCCCCACTGAAAATAGTATGAATGAGTGCCTGGAGCTCTCACTGTACATCAGTAAGCTCAACATATGCACCACCCTCAATCTGATACCGCCACAGTAAGCGAGACACTAAGGTTCTCATAAACCGGAGTGCACTAGTAACGTGCTCTCTACTCTCAGCCAACTCTGATGCCATTGTTTCCTCTATCTTTTCCTTGAAAACCAACTGTGTTTTCCAAGAGTAGATAGCCTCTTTATCCTCTGCATCTATGACTGATTCATATGCCATACTCAGGTGAGCAATCATAATGTCGTCCCCGGGTCTATTAATTGCCATGTCTCGCTCTTCATCTTGGAGATGTAGACGGAGCTCTCGTGCATTGTACCACAACTGATATAACTCTGTAAGCATAGAACGGCCTCTAGCAATGAACTCCTCCTCCCATTCCTCCAAACACTTGCTGTATGCAACCAAATGATTAAGCTGGCCCTGTTCTGCTGGAGGCTCAAGCATCGGCAGGAGTGTGGCGGTAATATCTGACTTTTGTACAAGGCTATAAATGTACTGACGAAGCTGTCTAATTTCAACCTTGAGGGCTGCCTTGTCTTCTCCGTCCTTCAGCATTCTATCCCTGGCACTGTCTGTAGCAACTTGTAGGAGATCAACCTGAGTCTGGCGTGTGCTACAACCAAGGTTGACTATGATAACCTTGAAGTCCTGAGATTCCAACTCATCCAAGTTGTTCCCTTGTGGACGTATAGCAGTCTCGATGACAATCTCCATATCAGTATTCCTCTCCACGTGGACCATGTTCTTGATCCTCTTGTATGGCACATCCTGGTAAACCTGATCAAAATCTGAATGATTAAGGACATAGGATGGCTGCCTCCTCTTCCTTCCCAGTTGAGTTTCAATCCAAGACTGGTCTCGGCTAATGCTACTGGAAGGGTCTGTACTAGCAACAGGAGGCTCTGACGAGAGTGAATATGTAGAGCTGCTGTGAGATGGGAAGTCTAAATCCAATTCGATATGAATTGGGACTGGTGACTGCTCTCGAACTGGTGTAGGAACTTGAGGCAGAACCTCAGGCACTGGCGGACTCTGGACTGGCCTCTGAACTGGCTCTGTGACAGGCTGTCTGACAGGGTCCATGTGTGTATCAATGGCAAGCACCTTGCCTTTTGAATTGTTTAGCACTTGACTTTTCTTGGGAGGGTTACTCCTCTTCTTCTATTTAGGTTTCGACGAGAAAGGTAGCGAAGGATTCACCACTGGCGGCTCTGCTCTAGGCACACTTACCCTCCTGGTCTTCTTGCTGTTGAGGTAAAGTATACTGTTTTGGATAACTCTACTTGACCTCTCTTTTACTGTTGCGTACTCCTTGGCGTACCAATCAACTGCTGGCAGTGGCTGTGTGTCAACCTGCTCTATAAAAAACTGAGGAAGAACTTCTCCCTCATCATCTGATAAACCTCCCACATCTTCTGCTAAGAATACAAAAATTTGTGAGAGAGAAGCGGTTGTAGCTACGTCTGCGAACTTCGAAGTCGTCCACGCAATTTGCCCAATAGTCTTCCATAGAAGGCTTATGATATGCGCGACCACCGAGGAGAGCTGTGTAATGACCCCAAGGATCATAGGCACGTACCTCAACAAGATACTTCAGATGATACCTTTCTAGCTCCTGTCCTGCAGCTTTGGCATCAACTATCGTCTTGCACCAATATATTCCAAATTGAAAAGGAAAATTGGCAGCTGGTTTATGCTTGCGGCGTAAATGACGATGAACATCATGTAACTGCCTCATGAACTCCATAAAAACTGTTCTATCCGAAGGATAGCGTGGAAGCATAGCTGGATTTCCTATAAATCCATATACTCGGATATAAGTGTATGTCGGGAACTGAATGAACCAGTCTGCCCAACCATCCATCGCTGCTCTAGCAACTGCCAAGATACGAACATGCAACTCCCGGTCCAAATTTCTCACTATATAAGTCAGGAAAGCCTCGTGAACACGCTTGAAGTGGTGTTCAACCTTAGTGAATTCAAGCTGATCATAATAGTGAGACTTTTTGAACACTTAGAATGCCAACGGTGTTTGACCCTCGGAATTGACCCTGATAGGCGATCAAGTACACGATGTAAGAACACATGTGAAACTCGTGGGCAACTAGGAAACCAATGATCTGCTTGTGGATAACGTCACTGATGAAGGATGCCCAGTCATAATGCTCCTGCCCAGATATGGTGCGACCAATGATGTAATACATCCAAGGCTGGAAAACATTTGCATGTGAATGACCTGAGACACGATTCAAGAGTGTAATTAGAATCGCAAACTCATCCTTATACTCACCACGACCCACATTGTTTGGAAATTTGTTCTTCGCTTGCTTTAACCATCATTCTGCCATTTTGCTTTCGCACTTGTCCACATCAGCATTGAATGCATGCTCGCACTGCTCCATAGAAATAACCAAACTATTCGGGTGCTGAGGGATACCAAAACTTCTTTCTACATCCAGAGGCTTGAGACTGCAAATAACTCGTCCATCTACTGACACTATCTCACGAGTAGCAGAGTTGTAATGCTTAATACAAGACATCACGAACTCAACACAATGAGCAAAGATAGGTATGGAACTGGCCTCAAGTAACCCGGACGGCTGAATATTCTGAATAATCGAATCTCTGATTTTGACTGGATCTAGGACCGCCTCTGGTAGCACCTTATGGAGATTCGTCTCAACTATCCCGATGAAGTCATGAGTAAGGACCGATTTGGTCTTGTATTCGAGCTGAGTGTATTGCATTTTGAAAAACTCGCCTGTTGACTGTGAACTCGACTATGTTCTGACAAGATTTCTAAAAAGTTAAAAATAGCCTATTGAAGGGTTATTTTCGGCGAAAAATCTGAGATATGGGTTTTGTCCAGAAAAAGATTCTAAGACAACCCAGAACGTCAGAAATGCGAAAATCTGACTTCTACTCGACCATGAAAAGAATTTTCAGTTGAGAAAATTAGAAACTCGAGAACTGATGCTTTGGAGTTAAAAATTCCTAAAAATTCAAGCACATGAATTTAATTCGAGGAAGCTATATAGAATCGATCCAAATGATTAGACTTCCCAAAATTTTCCAATTTCAGGAACATGCGAATTGAAATCTGAGAGAATTTTGAGAATCAGAGAGGAGAAAAGATGTTTTTTCTATGTTCTTCTGTTAAAATCGCCCCCTGTTCTTCAAACTTGCTGATGATTGTGGACTTGCACCTGCAAAAGGAATTATTTGATGCAATCGCCACTGAAAAACTGATAAAATCGCCCAACCTGTGAAGAAAATCGCCTTTGCCTTTGAGGAATTACGAATTTCTTTAACTTGGATGAGTGTTTAATGATAGGCGCCATGAATAAATAGAGAAAATTCGCACCATAATGCTAACTGCAAGATTTAAAAACCTCGACTGAAATAGAAAGCTTCTGATTGGACCCCTCCAGTTCGAACTAAGACTGACTTCAAGTCCGGAATAAAATAATAATAAAAATATTTATCATGCAATTTGAAAATCCAGCACAAAGAGGCGCCAATTTTAGAAAATCGCCCTTTAATGCTCAAATATGCAAAAATAAATATTTAATATTATTTTAATCAATTGACAAACCACGTTGAGCTCTTGGATGGATTCGGCGAACTTCACTGATTTCGAAAAGTCCTCATTTGTCCTCATAGGCGTCCATTTGCTCAAGATATTTCGTCTTTTATTAACTTCCTACTTCAACTGGCCATATTCAACACTGATTTCCGGGTAACCGAGTGATGCTGAGACTGAGCAAGAATATTCATTGCAAAGCCTGTAGAGCAAGGAAGAAATGTCTGTTGGGAGTCATCACTGCAAAATCCATCATTTAACACCTCAAAAAATTAGGCGCCTTTGATTAAATTGCTTTTCAAACATCAGACTTAGCCGTTTCTTCATACTGCCATCTGACGCTTCAAATGACTGTTGACGATGAACGGTGAACCCTGTTGACTGGATGATAGGCTCACTGCGTGACTAGAGGTATTCCGCATCCAACGAATATACGCAAGGTACCTGAAAGCTATATTAAGGACCACAAAAGCAAGGGAGCCCCTGGCCTGAAAAGGCTCAAACACCATTTTGACAAAAGTACAACTCTCAACCAGATGCCCTACTTTGACCTCTGATAACGGGAGTTGGGGTGACATGATTCGAGCACCATTTGTTTCAATGCGTAGCCAGAAGGACCTACAAGAGATGTCTTTGGAGGTGACGAAGCAAGAAAACTGCTTCTAAGACCTCAAAGAGAAGGGCGCCTTTCTCAAGATGGAATATACGACCAGACTAGGCCATTTTTTCAATTTGTCTTCGTTTTCAGTATTTTGTAAAGACCTCGCACGTACGAGCATTTGCCAAATCCCAGAGGCTAACAGTTGGGCTCGTTGGATAGCTAGAGTAATTGCGCACAAGTCCCATGAAGACTGTGAAAGCAAATAATACCATCTGATAGGCCTAAAGGCTGGGCGCCCCTGGCCTACAGAGGCTACAGTGAATATTTCATGTTTCTCCACCCTCTGATTTACGTGCCTGGTAGAATCTCTGCCACGATCTCTCAGAATATTGGATTGACAGGTTGACTGGTGCATTGCAAAACCGGACTAGAGTAGCACAGATGTCAGGAAAACCTCATCTGCAATTTCAATCATCTCAGGGGTCATTTTGGAGGGCACCCCTAAGCTACAGGGGCACAATTCACCATTAGAGGAAGTTTCAGCAATCTTCTTGTAACTTCATCTTCTAGCCCCGACTGCCGGAGCTCTGGGTCTCGAATGTCTACATCTGGTAGCTCGTCAAATAGCCGGACTAGTCGTAAAGAGATTAGATGCATCAATAGGCAAGAATGCCAGGATCTAGACCCTCTTTAAGAAGGGTGCCCCTCAGCTATAGGGGCGCCAAAGCTTGTGAACTGCTCATCTTCGCAATCTGCAACCTCTAGAATCCTCAACTTCTGACGTCAGTTAATTGAGTTACAGACCTCGGATAACCTCACAGGATTACTCATCGGATAACTAAGCTAATTCTGAAGAGATTGACAGCGTTTATGAGCACATGCCACAAAATCTAGACCTTCAAAGAGAAGGGCGCACCTGGGCTACAGGGGCGCAATTTTGCTTTTGCCTGAGAAATCTTCATAAATTGATTACTGAAATCTTCGTCTTGGTCACTGAAATGACCATGCAAAGGTATAATTGTCACCGTGAAATGCCTCGTTCTTAATCCCCGATTCAGGTTCTGATCAACAGGTACTGCCTTTGACTAACACAACACTGACCAAACTCCATGCTTGATATTGCCCAAAAACTGTATTTTGACATTATTTTAGTAAGGTTTAGACTCTTTTAAACAAAATGCCTTGATGAAGCAAAAAATTTGGTTTGGGTACAACAATCCTAGTAGGTCTAATTTGCTTTTTCAATTTCAGAAAGCATTTTGGGAGCTTCAAAGCCGTTAATGGAGGCCAGTCAGCTGCCAACTGTCAGAGTCAACATTCAAGCATTGAACAAAAGATGAAATGATGAACGTGCATGCAGATCGAAGAAAGGAAAAGGAAAGCATATGGAATGAAGGACAGGAAGGCGAAAACTATGTCATAAAAACTAAGTCTGGAAGACATGGGCGCCCCTGGAGGAGAAAGGCGCCCAACTTTTCAGGGTATCAGATGATGAAATCAGGGTTTGTGCTCCAAGGCAAGGTTGTTCAGATTCTTCCCAGCTCCGCAGTGAGTTTGGCGACGTGATCATAAGATCAACCAGTCATCCAGAATTCAAGATCGAACGGTGAGGTTTCTACCAGAAGACAGAAGGCAAACCATCAAAACTTCATAAAATTTCTAAGTTTGGGAACTTTGGGCACCCTAGGTGCCCAGGGGCGCCAACCTTTTGAAAAGTCAAACTCAACAATCAAGGTTTGCAGATGTGCTCAATCTCTTCAGGATCCTGTCAGCTTCGCAATGGATGTCTTCGTCAAATCGTCAGACTTGTCAATCACCGGAAAATCCAAATCAAGCTGAAGGTATTAAATGAAGGTTCACCTTTGAAGAATGAAAATCAAGTAAAAAATAAGTCTGGAGGAGTTGGGCGCCCCAGAAGGAGATAGGCGACCTACATTTTGAGGGCCTAAATGGGAGAATTTGCCAATGAAGCCTCCACCAGGTCTTCTCTAGATTCGACCAATCTTTCCAACAAAACCATCAGCAAATCAATCAGAGTTGGCAATCATCAAATGTCGAAGGCAGAACAGAGGGAAAAACACAAGCAAAACATCAAAAGTCAAAAGCTAGGTAAAAAATATAGAAAAAATTCTTAGTTTGGTTAAGTTGGGCACCCCAGCTAGCCGGGGGCACCCAAGCTTTTGAGGCCTCAGATGCAGCTTTCAGGAGATGTCACTCTCAGGAGACCCCCTTCAGAATCAGTCAGTCTATCCAGTGAATCTGATAGCCAATTGATCCAATAGGTCTAGCTCCCAAAATCAAGAATTCATCAGAAGATCAAAGGGAAATGAAGAAAACTTGATGAACACAAAAATGGCTAACACTGGGAAAGTTGGGCGCCCTAGGAGGAGATGGGCGCCCATGAATTTGAAGGACTAAAAGAAGTTTATAAGCTAAAACTGCCTCCAGGATGATCTCAGAATCAGTCAAGCTCCGCGATGGATCACTCAATCACTCCACAGGATCCTCCGAGCATCCAAAAATCGAAGATCCAACAAGGTTCAAAATCATGAAAAAGTTGAAAACTCAAAAAAATGACTAAGTCTGGAAGAGATTGGTGCCTCCAGCCAAGAAGGGCGCCCAAAATGACTTGCCTTAGCCAAATTTTCAAAGTTGCAAGATGAAGATAAAATGTCCATATTCAATGCACAGGCAGATATTAGGGTTTGGAGGATTAAAGCAAAAGAAAGCAGAGTTATCTCAAGCCTAAAAACCTATTTAAGATGCCTTTGCCATTCAATTTTCATCATTTTTTGCAAGTGACGTCCAAGTTGAAGAGGAGCAGCAACTTAGCAATTTTTCTTTTCAAGATTCAAGAGCTCAAGTTTGCTGATTTTCAAGTTCTTAATCAATTTTAAGACCAGCACACTTTTTACATGCTTTTTACATAACATCAAATTTTTGGAGGTCAGAGTTTTTAAATTTCAGCAATCTGGGCCTTCTTAGCTCATCATTCTGAACAATTTTTGAAGAAATTTTTCAAGTTGCAGCAGCTTCTTTTTCCTTGCATGTCCATGAAATCATCAAAAAATTTAAGTTTTGATCATCTGTGTCCTTTCTAAACATTCTTCTGAACAAAACCCAGGTGTCAACTTTTTTTGTGAAAAACTGAAGAAATTAGGGTTTGTTGTTTTTTCAATCTACACTCAAAATTTTCAAAAACGGATGATCTAGGTCTTCTTGCAACGAACTTCTGAACAAAACCCATATCTCAAAAAAAATTCAAAAAATTTGTCTATTTGAAGAAGAAAACCAGCATTCTAAATTTAGAAAGTGTGCAAAATTAAGGTTTTCATAATGGAATACACTCCCAATGATTTCAAGACCAAGTCAGTACTATACCATGACTTCATCAAAACAGCTGAGACTGACTTGCATCACATCAAGCCGATGTTCGACTTACGTGCTTTGGAGAACGCAAGTAACACTACAATCAGAAACGTAGGGCACTTTGGACTTCTCGCAGAAGCATCCATTCCTATTTTAGTGCAAAGTATAGAATTTGTAATCGCTTGCATAAAGCATTACAATTTGGCAACTCAAGAGATTCAATCAGTAGATGGAAGATTGATTTGCAGCCTGAAGCCAGATGTGATTGAAAAATGCTTCTCAGTTCCACCTTGGCCTAAAAGTGTGACTATCGTCAAGGGAGAATGTGAAAGGATATGGGATATGCATAAAGAGAAATACAACAAGAAGATTGCACAAAAGTGGATGAAAGAAAAACATAAGACTCTGCCGAAGAACATCAAGCGAGGGGAATTCAAAGATGAAATTGCTATCATGATCACCTTGCTCAACAGGGTCACTAGACAAGAAGATGCTACGAAATTCCAGCCCTGGATGTTCTATGTTATACCTCACATCATGAAGAAGACTGAGTTCTATGAATGGGCAACCTTAATCAGTGACAGCCTCCATCAACATATAACAGAATACTTCCAGATTCATGAGTTCCACATGGTCTCCTACCTAGTCTGCCTAGTGGCCTTCCAGGGCCAATTTAGAGGGTTGAACACTGAGGGGTCTCTAAACGTACAGCATGTCTATAACTACTACCCTCAGCTGGAATTCACAAAGTCATTGCACCACTACAAGAGGGTGAACGAGGCTTTCCTCATGCACACAGCGCGAGACCTGGATAATGAGTTGCACGTCCATATTTCATCAACTGCCAGGGCAGCAATAGGAGAGTGGACAGATTGGTTTATACAGTTTCCTACATTCACCTACCTCAAAGTCTATGGCTTCTCCAGTCCTCCACTTATGTTGCCAAAGTACCCATCAGATGAAGTTGTTTTCATGGAATTCCTAAGGCAAGCACATGATGTCCACACAATCTTGAGGAATAGAAAGAAACCCGCCTTCAGTTTTCCATTTGGGCTAGGAATTTATACATGCAGATCAGTAGCGGATGCTAAGTCCATGGGTAATGAGTTGGCAACACTTGGTCTCAAGCCATACGGCGAAAGACGATCATATGACCCTCATGGAGTCTTCGCTGCCCGACTTGAGAAGAACTATGCTCATTTGCCCACTCTTGAAGATTTTTGGGCTAACTACAGAGATGAGTTTGAGGTGCAAAGGCGTAGTTATAGCAGGCTTACTCTTCATCAAATGAAAGACTACTTATTAGAGGATATCGAGGGATTATCAGATGATGATGGAGATGTACTTCTCCCAATGTACACTCGAAAGCGAATTGAAGATCAGCCTCTTCCACGGGTCAATTGGGCTAACAAAGAATCCCTCTCAGTTGAAGAAAGGACAAGACAAGTCCTCAAGCATAGCAAGGTTTTCCTAGTCCTCAAGAGGAAGAAATTCATTCCAACAGCAGAACCGCCAAGGGTACAGTTATCACTTCCCTCTTCAGGAGCACAATCAAAAGGGAAAGGTGTAAGTCAGTCTCAAGAAGGTGTATAGGGCAGCAGGTCAACTAAAAACGTAAGGTGTTCAGACTTCTCAGTTATAACCATACAGGAACAGCCAACAGCTGAAGCAAAAGCTCCTCCAGAAGAGTCTGTGCCTCAAAAAGAAACAGAAGATGTGCCTCTGACACGTGATCCTACATCATCGCCAAGGTCTTCGCCAATTCATATTGATATAGAGGATGAAGAAGATGAAGAAGTTGCAGTTGAACCTCTCAAGGAAGTTAGTAGAGATACCATATCTTGGCTTGAGAGCTCCTTGGGAAGGAAGAGGAGAAGACCTTCATATCAATTGAATTTTGATGATCTTGACAACATCTATCAGGAGGCACCTAAGAAGAAAGCAAAGAAGCAAGTTCATTTTGAGAGAAATCCTGATGGTGAGATGATCATGGAGACTGCTACGCCTCCTAAAGATAGAAACAGAGATGAAGTGGATGTAGATGACTTTGTGATGGTGAAGGCTAATCTTGGAAAAAGCACCAGACATGTGGATGTTAGTTTGTTCAAAGTTGTATCCGAAAGCCTTCAAGAAAGAGTGCTCAATGATGGAGAAGACAAGGCAGCCCTCAAAGCTGAAATACAGCAACTCAGGCTTTACATTTCTAACCTTGTTCATGGCACTTCACAGGCTACTCAGTTGTTGCCCCAGGTTTCAGAGACACCAGCTGATCATCATCAGTTGAGGCAGCTGGTAATATGTGGGAAACAAACTCAAGAATGGATTGAGAGTTTCATCGTCAGGGGAAAGGAAATCTTGGCACACATGTTTCAGCTAAGGGATAACGCTCATAAGCTACGTCAAGAGATTCAAGGATTTGAATAGTCAATGGCAGAGGCAAAACCAAGGCATGGAATCATCATTGTAGATTTGGATACAGCCGATGGTTCAATGGTTTCAAGAGAACACAAGAAGCAGATCCTTGCTTGGAGAGAGCGTCACATCTTCAAGGTGTTGGCGTTTAAATTTGCACCTCTGGAATGCGGATTTGAAAACGGACAGCTATGCACAAATAAACTGCTCTTCAAATTAGGAGGGGAAGCTCCCTCTTGCTGATGGTGTTGAAAGAAAGTAAACTAAGAAGTAAGTTGCCTATCTTTTTGATCAGCTAGAGCACAAGGTTTATAAAACACAAACGCCGCAGCTGAGATTTTCTGAGTTAAGAATTTCAACTACGACTAACTTAAGCTAGAGACGTTTCTAACTTCTCAAGTAATACGCAAAGCAAGAGAAATTAGAAATGGACAAGGATGATTCTCTGACAAAGTGCTTCAATAAACTCTTTTCCAACAAACAGCTACACACTTCAATGTAAGCTGAAATCGAGATCATAAAAGCATAACACAAATAACGGAAATCTGAGATTTTGGACCAAGGCAAAGGAGGCTCATGATTTTATTACTCAAACTTCTAGAACAAAGCTCACTTCTAACATGCCTGGAACAAGAAATTGCAGCTAAAGAGGCTTGCAATCTTGCTCTTACACAATAGAAACAGCAATCACATTAACTCCTTGTTGGCTAAAGAGGCTCAACAATTTGCTATCACAACACAAGTGAACTGAAACTGAATAACAACTTGCTGCAATACAGGCTCGCAATTTGCTAACACAATAACCGTTAAAGAAACTAATGAGCAAAGGCTCTTATTTATAGACAAGCAGAGGAGTAGGGAACCCTAAAATCTCCTTGCTTTCACAATCTAGGGCTTGCTCAGCAAGCAACCTTTATTACTAAATCTAGAAAGAAGATAACATATAAAACCCTAGAAAGCAGAAAAAGCGGGAAACGCCAACTATTACATCTTATCTTCTTTCTATCCTCAAAGAATGGATAAGAATCGTTCCAAGAATAGAAAGAAAGCGGAAAGAAAGCTTCTAGAAGAAAGCTGCTTTAAAGCTCGATCACATCTGCTAGGAAATTAGAAACAGTGTCTCGGTTCGGTGCATCTATACTATCTTAAGGAAATATTCCGATTCTCCAAGATCTCTTCGTCTTTTGTGATCAAACCTAGAGGATCTTTCACTTCTTCAGTTGCTTTATGAGTTTTGTTCTTGAAAAACATCGCTGCCCCAAAAGATGACTCACAAATTTGATAACTTGGCAGCTCTGCAACTTTATGCTTTTGACACTTTGCTTGATTTCCAATAGAAGAGTATTGCACAACTCTTTTCTGATACCTTTCCTTTTTCTCATATCACACCTTCTCTTGTTCTTCAGCTGAGATGATGAAGTTTTGACATAGTGCTGGTTCGGTTTTAAACTTGAGGGGAGTCTATTCCATATTGAAAACCTTGAAGAATGACTGTAAACTCGCCTATGTTCAGACAAGTCTTGAGCAACTTTCTATTTTTAGAATGCTGGTTTTTCGTCTTCAAACGGACAAATTTTTGGAATTTTTTCTGAGATATAGGTTTTGCTCAAAATTTCATTACAAGACAACCCAGATTGTCCATTTTTGAAAATCTTGAATTTTGACTGAAAAAGCAGCAAACCCTAATTTCTTCAATTTTTCACCAAAAAAGCTGGCACCTGGGTTTTGTTCAAAATATGATTAGAAATGGACCCAGTTGATCAGATTTGAAAAACACTGATGGCTGATCGAAAAAGCAGCCAACCCTAGAATTTGAAATTTTCTTGAAAAAAGCTGCGATATGGGTTTTCTTCAGAAGACTGATTAGCAAGGACCCAGATGGTTGAAATTTGAAAACACTGAGGTTGTCACTGACATGCAAAATAAAAGCACTTGCTGCAACTTGATGAAGTTCTTGAAAAATTCTTCAGAAGATTAAGGCAAAAAGACCTAGGTGACTGAAAAATGGAAAGCCTTGGCCTTCTGCTTGAAAAATTTGATCTTCTAGATGAAAAAGCTTGAAAAGGCAAGGGTTTATGTTGCTGGTCTGAAAAATATGATGAAAAACCAGCAAGCTATGTTCTTGAATCTTGAAAAATTACTTCAAACTTGCTGCTCCAACTTTCTCCCTTAAAGGCTACCTACAAAAATAATGAAAATAACATAAAAGAAAGATGTTAAATAGACTTAGGGTTTTGTCTTTGCTTTGCTTTCTTTTGTTTTTATCTCCAAAACCCTAAACTCATCTTGTGCATTGAATTTGGACATTTGCCTTCAACTTGAAATTTTGACATTTCGAAAATTTGGCTAAGGCATGACTTCTTGGGTGTTGATCTCCTCTTGGGGCGTTTTTCTTCTCCATACTTAGCCATTTTCTTCACTATTTTCAATTTTTTTTTTTGCTTGAGTTTCATCCTCTGTTCAATCTCGATTTTCAGGAACTCGGTGAATGCTGTGATCCCGCAGAATGATCCGTTACGGAGCTTGATTGTTTCTAAGGAGATCATCTGGAGACAACTTTGTCTAAAGACTTCATCTTAACCTCCAAAAGTTTGGGCACCCTTCTTCACCAGGGGCACCCAAGTTTACCAGACTTAACCATTTTCCTTAAGTTTTCAACTTTTCTTCAATTTTAACCCCTGGTTTGACCTTGATCTCTGGCTTCCAGATTGATCCAATGAGTGAGTTGGACGATTCATCGTGTAGCCTGACTGATTCTGAGAAGATTGTTCTGGAGGCACCTCTGGCGAAAAACTTCGTTTTGACCTTCAAATTCATGGGAGCCCATTTCCTCCAGGGGCTCCGAACTTTCACAGTGTTAGCCATTTTTTCATGATTTTCAAGTTCTTCATTTCCCTTTGATCTTCTAATGAATTCTCTGTTCCCGAGGCTACGCTGATCCGATTGACTGGCTGACAAGCCCACTGGATAGCTTAGCTGATATCAACGAGATGATCTTGGAGACTGCGTTGGTGAATTCCATCATCTTAGAGCTCAAAAGTTTGGGCGCCCTTCCTCAACTGGGGCGCCCACTTCTACCAGACTTAGAAAAATTTCTAGTTTTCTCATGTCTCTCTCTTCTGCAGATGACCTTGTTGAATCCGGAGTTTCGGGTGTCAGTTTGATGAATGGTTGGGCTCGTTGCGAAGCTGAGAAGATTTCAGGAGGGGTCTTCTGGAGACACTTTTGCCAAAAAGTAGATTTCAGGTCCTCAAAAGCTTGGGCGCCCCTGGCAAGCTGGGGCGCCCATCTTCACCAGAGTTAGTTTATTTTTCACATTTTTCACCTTTGCTTTCGGATTTCTCTTTTCAACTCTCATCGGACCCTCTGTTCAGCTCTTTGAATCTGATGACTGCGAGCTCTGATTGACGTGCTGAGTATCCCGTTGGAAAGCTTGTTCTGATCTGAAGAAGACATACTGGAGGCAATTTTAGCAAATTCATCTGTTTAAGCCTCCAAAAGCTTGGGCGCCCTTTCTCTCCAGGGGCGCCCATTTGCTCCAGACTTAGTCAATTTTTCACTTAACTTTATCTTCAATTTTGAACATTCATCTTCTACCTTCACCTTGATCTGGATTTGCCGGAGAATGACAAGTCAGATGCTCTGACGAAGACGCCCGTTGCGAAGCTGCCTGAATTCTGGAGAGATTGAGCACATTTGCAAACCCTAATTGTTGGACTTTTCCTTTCAAAAGACTGGGCGCCCCTAGGCACCTGGGGCGCCCAAAATTCCCAGACTTAGAAACTTTTCAGACATTTTCATAATTTTCATTCCGCATTCTACTTGAAACTACCCTGTTTGTCCTTGAATCCTGGACGACTGGATGATCCGTTGACTATACTGTCGGATTCGCTGCGGAGCTGGAGTGAAACTGAGTAACTTTGACTGAGAGCTCAAACCCTAATTTCATCTTTAAGTGCCCTAAAAAGATGGGCGCCTTTCTTCAACAGGGGCACCCAAACTTAGCAATGTTAGAAAATTTTCATGAATTTCCAATTTTCTTTCTCGTTCTTCGTGCATGTTCATCATTTCATCTTCTGTTGGAAGTTTGAATGCTGAAATTGACGCCTGGCAATCGGATGACCTCCATTGATGACCTCGGAGCTCCAGATATGCTTCTGAAAAAGCAGAATAGACCCAGTAGGGCAAAACTGATTATTTTAAGATTCTGACTACACCAGCCTAATATGGACGCATTTTGAGCCAATTAAAATCAGTTCGAACCCTGTCGGACCAACTTTCTATTTTTAGAAAATTTTGCCAGTATCCGTTTCGAAAGAAACCCAAAAAAACCCAGAAAACGTTACTATTTCGAAAATTTTCTAAACATAGCAGTTTTCCTAAAATTTAGGGATGAAAAACTGAGATCTGGGTTTTGTAGGTTAAGCTGCTCTCAGCAGACCCAGATCGTCAGAAATTGAAAAATTTTGCGTTTTAACCCCTCATGCAAGACATGCACACCCAAATTTTGACCTTTTTGACTGATTTAACAAGACTTTTACTCATTTCTTCAAAATATCTAAGTGTAACAAAAATTTTAATTTTTTAGGGTACAACACAAGGTTAGAACCTACGAGAGGATATATGAGGAGTGTATTGCCTATAGACAAAGGGTGATTGAAGCTCTTCTGTTCATTAGTGAGTTTGTTGCAGAGATTTCTTCTTGATATAGTCAAGAAGATGGTTCCTATGTTGGGCTTGATGAAGTGCAAGCCCAATTTGAGAATGTTGTTCGCAGCAATGATGGCAGCAATTCAGTTGGTGGTAGAATGAGTCACATTTCCATGATGTCAGCAAAGTTTGAGAAAGCGGCCAATGAGGTTGAAGATTTTCTAAGATCGATTGCAGATGGTGAAGAAATCTTAGAAAAGCAAAAATTTTCTATTGATAGTATTGATGCACCTGACAAGGACATAGTTTCCAGCTTTTTGAAGGATGTGATCGAGATTTAAAGCAACTTTCTTCTAGAAGCTTTCTTTCTGCTTTCTTTCTATTCTCAAAACAATTCTTATCTATTCTTTGTAGAAGAGAAAGAAGATAAAATGTAATAGTTGGCATTTCCTGTTTTTCCTACTTTCTTAGGTGGTTAGATGTTATCTTCATTTAGTTTTAGAAATAAAGTTTGCTTGCTGTAAGCAAGCTATAGTTGTAAAAGCAAGGAGATTTTAGGGTTCCCAACTCCTCTACTTGCCTATAAATAATAGCAGCTTTGCTCATTTATTTTCAACCATACTTGTGATAACAACTTGCTGAGCCTCTTTTGCCTGCAAGTTGTTGTGTAGTTGTTGTTCACTTTGTGTAAGAACAAGTTTGCAAGTCTTTTTTAGCTGCAAGTTCTTGTTCAATGCATGTGTTTAGTGTAATCTTATGTTCCAGAGATTTTAGAAATAAAGTCTTATGCCTATTTTGCCCTGATATAATGTCTCAACTTTCCGTTAATTGTGTTATGCTTATATGATCTTTAATTTCAGCTTGCATTGAAAGTAAGTAGATGTGTGTTGGCAGGAAAGTTTATCTAAGTATTTTGTTAGAGAATCAAACTTTGTTCATTTCTATTTCTCTTGCTCTGCGTTTACTTGAGAAAATAGAAACGCCATTAGCATAGGTTAGTCGTAGTTGAAATTCCTTAAACAGAAAATCTCAGCTACAGCGCTTGAGTTTTATAAACCTTGTGCTCTTTGCTGAACCAAAAAGATAGGCAAATTAGATTTAATTTACTTTCTTGAACACCATCAGCAAAGAGGGAGCTTCCCCTCCGAATTTGAAGAGCAGGTTACTGCACATAGCTGTCCATTTCTAATTTGCATTCCAGAGGTGCGAATTAAAACGCCAACATGTTACAATATCATTTTGAAGAGAATTTTGGGAGCATTATTCCAAAATCTAATATTAGCTGCTGTTGGGTGCTTGTGGAAAAAAATTTAAATAAATTATGTGGGAACAATGCACCCTTTGAAACATGATTAGATGCATTTAAATTGGAGTTCAAGGCACTTAAAACTGTTTTAGGAACCTACCAAAACTCTGTCCATAAGTCATTCAACACCGATCTGTATCCATCTATGAAAATTAATCTGATATCTGAACCACATACACATAAATGCAAAAACACCTCATTGAACATAAACAAAAGTATGTATCTATTTTTGGTATTCTATTGCACATGCTTTGCACCTATCCCAAACCCTTGCACAGCCTTGAACTGTCTCTTTGTGCACACAACAAAACCAATTTCACACATTTACTCATTTTCCTACATTGGTCTCCTTACACACATCCATTCTCAGCCTGTGTCCTTGTCCTCTTCACATGTGTCTCATCACATATTTTGCATGCCCTCTCAATATTTCCACTTTCCATGGATCATACTTAGTCTTGCCACATATCATCATACTTGTCTATGCCATAGACTTGTTAAATGGTAAAATTTGCAAACTATCTCCACAAGCACACTTATATGGAGTTGTGTTCACATGTGCCTTCCAACTATGCCAATGTACAGCAATCAATATCCAAGCTTGAGTAAACTCGTAGAGAATGGAAATGTACAAGAGCAGCAGCATCATGGTGAGCACTTTAGGTGGCTCTCCATTGGCAAATGGTGATGTTATGTGGTAAAGCTTGAGCAGGTTCCATGGTTGAGTGATGTTGAACATTACACAAACTTAGGTTCTAACAAGGAGTGATCCATCTTTTAGGGAAAGCTATTTTTAGAACTCTTAACGTGCAACAGATGTGAATCTTAGTGTGTGTTTGAAGTAGCCTTTGCCAACAATCTAACTGAAGATTGCCTAAGTTCAAATTTAGTTTGAGTGGATAGAAGTTTGTCATAAAGATTGTATTGCATGCAATCTAGTTATTCCTTGGATAAAAGTTGTAATTAGCTTTTTAATTTATTTTCATATAATTTTTCATAAACCTTATCAATAAGTGTCATTTGTACTTAGTTTTCTAATAGTAATTTTCATGCCTACTTGTTGCTGCAATTGTTGTTCATTGAGTATCATCATTGATCCCAGATTCATTATTCATTCAATAGAATATAATGATATTTATCTTGCTTCTATATTGCTATTGAAATGTTTCATATAATGTGTTATGTATGTTGAGATAGGTTAAATTATTTTTAGCAAATTGTAAGCTTTGTATTGTAGGTTTACTCGAAGTTGGAGGCTGTGGCTTTTTACTGATTCCTTGAATTAATTTTCCAAAGCATTCAAGTCCTTATGTTTAAGCCTATTCAAATGCTTATGTGTATTTGCATTGCTCAATATTTGCTTTCAGTTGAACATTGTAAGAGTGTCATTGTAAGATTTACTTTAACCTAAAAAAAAAGACTTTTTGCCTTGAGTGAAGAGCATGTCGACCTTTGCTCTATGTGAATCCGAAAAGACATGCCTTCAGTTTTATAATTTATTCAACACAAGCATGAATGACCACAAAAAACACTATACAAATTATAAATAGCAAGTACATATTGTTCAGATTAAGTTAGTGTTTGTTTAGAGGGAGCATCCCCTTTTAATTCAAAGAGTGGGTCTACCACACATCAATTCCACTTTTTGTTGCACTGAAATAAATGCTAACACCAACCAACCCTACCAATTGAATCTTGAATTTTTTGTAGATATAAATAAAAGAGCTCTATGAACCATAAGAATTCTATAATTTAGTGCTCCATGCGAAAGAGCAAGTAAAAAGCTAGTAAATTCTTTTTGTTCAATGCTACAAGAGAGCAAGGAAATGAGCATAACCCACATCATCTTACATATGTAAGCTCTGTTGCAAAACTTGATGAGTACTCACAAAACTCGCGAGTGCTCGCAAGCCAAATGGCTAGGCAAGTTACTCACCCAATAAATCGCTAATGAGTTTCTAAAAAACTCTTGACGATTTTTTTGTGTAAAACTCGCGAGTCAACGGAAAAAATTGAGAGTTTTTTGTCAATAACTCCTCCAAATCTATATAATCTTTTCCCTTGCTTGCAATTTAAAAAAAACGTGATTTTTACTTCATTTCACACATGGTTGGTGACTTAGGGCATATAGCAACTAGCAATGAAGGTTTGTGTGGTTTCAAAAGCCTTAATTTGGGCTTGGCGGCAAGGGTGCTGCTGCTCAACTCTGTTGGGGGCGTTGCCCCTAAATCCCCACAAAAGGCACTACCCCTTGACCCCGCTGGGAGCATTGCCCCCAAACCCCCATGAGGTGCACTACCCCTCAACCCCATTGGTATATGCCTTCCCAAATTCCAATTAGTTATTAGGATCTCTTGTCAGAAAAGAAAATTGATTACAATGAGGAGGTGATGAGGACTTGGAATATAACTCTTGAGTGTGCTAACTTAGACGTTATTATTGCACAATTTGCCAAAAATCTCTTTAGATGAGGCAACTTGTACATTTGACATGGCTAATGAAAGTGGCATTGTAACTCATTTCGAGATTGAAACTCAGTTTTTGCTCTATGATATGTATTAAACTCTAATTTTGATTTATATATGATGGAAATCAATAATATCCTCTATAAAATTAGTAATATATGTGTTTTTGAAGAAATTTTTTAATAATTTATGCATTTTAAAATGTTCGATGAAATTGTCGAGTTATTGCCAAGTTTTTCCTCGAGTTTTTTTCGAGCCCCAAGTTTTAAAAAAATTTGGGCCTACCAAGTATTGCAGAGTCCGATTTTTTCAACTATCTATGTAAGGCAATTTCTCTACTCATGTTGCATCTCCTAGTACTTCCATTCCAAAGAAATCATTCTAACTTATGTCACAAGATTCATGTTTGTGCTAGTGTAAATGTTCGACAAAGATAGAATCTAGAACAAGTTCAATAAAAAAATGTTGATAGATGACAATAGCATGCACATCTTAATTTATCAAGGCTGTTCAAATGTGCAATACAATTAGGGAAGCCCTAGTTAGACTTCAAACAAACCTAGAGAATTCTAAGATTCGTATATGAACATGAACTACATAGAAAAATACGAAGCCCTATTATGTATGAATTTTAGGGTGAACCAAAACAATTTTTTAAGGTTTTCTTTATGTTGATTGAATTTCAAACTTCGTGGGTTAAATTTGGCAAACACTATGATGTAGATTCTAACTTACATAATGGTGGTTTCTTTTGTCCAAGATACAAATCCCAAAGTCCATATCTCTCCCTATAACCCTAAGCATCATCTAAATCAACAAGTGTTTTCTACTGTAAATTTTCACACTTGAATGCTAGGGTCAAAGCCTCTTTTCCTCCACTTTCACCAAGGTTGGACTCAATCACAATTGAATTAGCCCATTTAAATCTCTTTTTTCTTAACTCTTATTATGAGTTTATTTGCCAATAGTCAAGCCCATATACCATAGTTCAACCCTTGTTCTAGAATTCCAAACGCTATAGAATTTGCAAAAACCAACCCCAATCTGCTTGCTATTTTACAATACTTGTTGATGCAATTCATATACAAAATAAGATATTTCCATATAAATCTACCTTCTTGTAATTCTAGCTTCAACAAATCAGCTATTTCAATAATCTCCATAAGAGAATCTGCCACTAATATGTTGAAATTGTTTCATCCCTTGTTTTGCCTATAAGAAAAATATTGTCATTGATGTCAAAGGTGGTTTGGTGATATTGGAGGCCCCAAAATAAAATTTAACTTACTCTCATGTTGGTTGCACTGCTTGGAGTATTGGAAGATAAATAAATGAAAATTAAATTAAATGTTTTATTTTTCATGAGGCCGACACTCCTTATGGTGTTGCCCCATGTTGGGTAAATTGAATCAAAAAAAAAAAAATTATTTTATTTTTGGAGGGACAACCCCCCTATGTTGATGTTATAGCAGCTTCGGGCTCATCCTTCCAACCACGTGTGAAGACATAAAATTGCATATAGCCTTTGGCTATTTATTTTATTGAGATAATTAAGTGAAGAGGTGCTTCACTTGGCAACATTACATTTTCTCTTGACCGACCTTCATTGTATTTTCATCTTGGCCGACCTTCATTGTATTTGTAATTATTATTTGTAATTATCTTTTCTTCTGGTGGCCGACCTAGTTCTTGAAGAGGTGCAACCCCTCTAGCATTATGTATTTATAGGAGGTCATTTCCACTCTATTGGAGATCAAGCAAGTTCGATTATTCCTTCTTCTCAAATGCGAATTCTTCAAGATACAAGTGTGAATTCTTCTAGGAGCAGATTGTGAATTCTCTAAGTGCAGATTGAAGATCAAGTAGGAGCAGATTACTTGTTTGTTATTACAGCCATTGTTGGTGCTGAATATTGGCCTTGTGGTTGGCCTCATTGTAAAGAGTATTGTTCCCATTGCTTATATATATAAGAGAGATAATTGTTGCTGGGTTTTTCTACCTCAAGTGGAGGGTTTTCCTAGGGTATATGCTGTGTCTTTGTGTCTGATTTTTGAATTAAATTCTGTGCTTTACATCTGATCATAAAATCAACATAGTATCAAAGCGGGTATAAGGAAGATCTTGATCAGATTTGTCAAGCAGTCTGAAGGATTTCGCATTAAAGTATATGAGCAAGCATCAACACATGACACAATGGATGCCAAAAAATGTTGCATGACAGCACAAATTCAAATTGGACCTGTGTGATTGACATCTTTGACAAAGGCATGATTGACAGCTATAGTTTCCAATTCACTGTGTCCACATACACTTTAGTCAGGAGACATAGGGACGCTTGAATTTGGATATAGTTTCTTGAAGAATATTAATATTCAGGGTTGATATTTATTGTTGGCTGCTTCATTTTCTTTGCTGATCGATTTCGCATTGAAGTTGGGCGAAATACATTAATGGCTGGGCACTTTGTTTGGGGTCGATGGAGGTTGGAGTGAAGGTGTTGGTTTGATACTTGGCTGGGCATATATCTTTGTGGTTTGTCATACATCTAGGCTGCATATTTTAAGTTGGGCGACATGCATAAGGGTCAGCAGTGGTTTGTTTGGAGTTGGCACTATCAAGATTGCTGAGTCATGACCCTTGTACCAAGCCATGGAAAATACAGAAGGTCATGGACTTCTCGCAAGTCATATTGTCCCTTTCATATTGGCTGCTGGTTATTGTGGACAGTTGTGTGGAGGTTTGAGTGTAGCCATTTGCAGACAGTCTGCTATCAAACTCCTAATCCCATTCTTTTATCTACAGTTGTGCAAGCACGGTGGCATTAGTTCTGGTGATTGCTGTTCTTTTTGTAGTGTGAACTGCAGTATGGTAAAGTGGAGTGCGCATCTAAGACTGTAAAATCCCATCGGAGGCCAAGATTCCGAAAGGCTAAAATAAAGGAGTGGACCTTATGAAGAATGAGCTAACTCCATAAGGAGACGGGCTGTTCTATGTGGTTCGATGTTATGAGGCCCTCATTTGCATAATCCTCAAAATTACTGCTCTATGTACAGATTGGAGTTAATGGAGTTCGTAAAAGCCGTGAAGGTTGTGGACTGATTTGAGCGCAAGAGCAGCGTATCATACTGTGTCCAGTAATTGCATCCATCATAATATTTAAAGATATAAGTATTATTTGTTTTGTTTGAAATCACTTTTCTAGGTTGTGTTTCAGTTACTTCATTTATTTGGATCATGTGTGTTTAGTAAAGAGAGATCGTAGTTTCTCTTGAATTGTGTTCACTGACATAAGATCCTTTGAAGATTCAAAATTATTCATTGCAAGTTATTTTCATGCTAGCTGTGAAGATCTCTGAGTGTGACCCTGAGATGAAAAGAGAACTGCAAATTTTCGTTGTGATTGGATGATCACTTTGATAACATTCTCTTTGTGCATGGACTATGATGGTGCCTTGAGAGGCCTGATCCTATATTGTATATGCTAACTGCATAATGCATTCAAGAAATTTGTAGTTGTGCAAACTATCTTTTTGTTGTGTTGAGTTTAGCACTCTCGAGAAGAGTAAAAGATGGAAGAAAGAGTTATATCAGAATTCAATAAAGATAAGTTCTTTATCCCTTCATTCTGATTTTTTGATATATTTCACTTATAGGTTGATTTATTTATTCATGTTTTTAATATTGTTCATAAATTCTTATGTATTCATGCTATAACTTGAGATAGTAAACCTTGCATGATTCTAGCCTTGATATTTCTTTGGATAGTTATAAACTGTTAGTAATCTCTTTCTAAAATGCTTCTAGGACAGATCAAGGAGCAAGAAGGTGATGAGAGATTGCTTAGTGAGGAAAAGCTTGAGGCATCCTATGAGGAAGTCATGTCGACTGGAGACATGATCAAGCTTGTAGTCATAGCTTACAGCCATGGGTCTGAGTTGATGACTGGAGACACCTCTCGAAGACGAAGAACCTATTCAGGTTGTCATCATGATCAATTACTTTGAAGAAGGATTCGAGGCTCGAGTTGAGAGCATGATCAGGAAAAGGATTGAGTTTATGTCAATAGAGGGAGTTCACTTCCAGAAGTCTTCTTTCCAATCTTTGAGGCAGGGATCACAAGGGAGTTTTGTGACCCACTGAGAAGAAGTGAAGTTGCAGCATTGCAAGGTCAATGCTAAAGTCCTTGGAAGACCTCTTCAGCTGCTGAGATTAGAATTGCACAATATAATCTTTTGGATTTGACATTGGTAGCTCCGCAAACCTATTCAGAATAGAGTGATTTGGGATGAGGTCGAGGAGGACAATCCTAAACTCTCTACAGTACCAAAGGTGTGCGCTGGAAAACATTTCTCTAAGGCAAGCGTTGCAGGCAATCTTGGCCGAAGAGGTCAGAAGGTTGATGCAAGTACTTGAAGATTCAGACGGAGCCTACTAAACCTGAAGAAGATGGTAATCTAGTTGATCTTGGTTTTCTATGTGATTTAATTCTTACTGGAGGAGATCACCTCATTATCAAATGCAAGAATGAGTTAGCTTCTGAATTTGAAATGAAGGATCTTGGGTACTTGTTTTACTTTCTTGGTTTAGAAGTTTGGCAGAGGCCTAATGAGATCATTTTGAGTCAAGGGAAGTATACTATTGACATCTTGAAGACATTTGGTATGATGGATTGCAAATCCATGTCTACGCCTATGGAAGCCAACTTTCAGAAGCTTAAAGAAGCTGCAGCTAGTTCAGATCTGGTGGATCCCACTATGTACAGGCAGTTGATTGGATCGTTGATGTATCTAGTCAATACTAGACCAGATATTTGCTATACAGTGAGTGCACTTAGTCAATTCATGTGTGAACCAAGGCAAATACATCTAGTTGCAGCGAAGCATATCCTGAGATGCTTGCGTGGCACAATTGGATATGGCTTGAGGTATTCTTCTAATGTGGATTTGGAGCTGCATGGATATACTGATTCCGATTGGGCAGGGTGTGTCACTAATCGGAAGAGCACCTCTGGATGTTGTTTCAGTTTGGGGTCTGTGATGATCTCCTGGTGTAGCAGGAAACAGTCTTCAGTGGCACTGAGTACAGCAGAGGCTGAGTATATTGCAGCTTGTGTGGCAGCTCGAGAAGCAGTATGGCTTCGGAAGCTCCTTGCAGGATTGTTTGGGCAATCAATGGAGCCAACTATCATTCATTGTGATAATCAAAACTGTGTGAAGCTTTCTGTCAATCCAGTGTTTCATGACAGAACAAAACATGTTGAGATCAAATACCACTATATTAGAGATATGGTATTGAGAAAAGCGATCCAGTTGAAGTACATCAGCACTGATGAGCAGACGGCAGACATTCTCAACAAGCCTCTCTCCAGGATAAAGTTTGTGTACCTTCGAGTCAAGCTTGGTATGGTGGAGAATGAAGCCCTAGCTGAGAGGGAGTCTCAGTATCAGTGATCTTCTTAATGCATTTCTCTTTGAGAGAGATTTGAGGTGCAAGCCCTTGTTAATGCATTTCTCTTTGAGAGAGATTTGAAGTGAAAGCCTTTGTTTCCACACTCTGGGAGAGCCATGGTGGATGTCATGTGTGTGACTCCATGACACATCACGTAAGAGAGTCCGTGATGATTTTCTTCTACTTGTGTTTTCACCCTCTGGGAGAGCCATGGTGAACGTCACGATGAGGTGACAACATCACGTTGAGTGATGAGCACTTGTACATACCATCCATGGGAGTGGCCATGATGGTTGATATCATGGTGAGGTAATATCTCTTCTTTCCATCCATGGGATTAGCCATGATGGTTGATATCACGGTGAGGTGATATCTCTTCTGTCCACATATGGGAGTAGCCATTGTGATTGACATCACGATGAGGTGATATGTCTTATGCAGCTGGTAGTATTTCTCCCTAGCTGAGAGGTAGTGTTGATGTTATAGCAGCTTCGGGCTCATCCTTCCAGCCACGTGTGAAGACATAAAATTGCATATAGCCTTTGGCTATTTATTTTATTGAGATAATTAAGTGAAAAGGTGCTTCACTTGGCAACATTACATTTTATCTTGGCCGACCTTCTTTGTATTTTCATCTTGGCCGACCTTCATTGTATTTGTAATTATTATTTGTAATTATCTTTTCTTATGGTGGCCGACCTAGCTCTCGAAGAGGTGTGACCCCTCTAGCATTATGTATTTATAGTAGGTCATTTCCACTCCATTGGAGATCAAGCAAGTTCGATTATTCCTTCTTCTCAAGAGCGAATTCTTCAAGATACAAGTGTGAATTCTTCTAGGAGCAGATTGTGAATTCTCTAAGTGCAGATTGAAGATTAAGTAAGAGCAGATTACTTGTTTGTTATTACAGCCATTGCTGGTGCTGAATATTGGCCTTGTGGTTGGCCTCATTGTAAAGAGTATTGTTGCCATTGCTTATATATATAAGAGAGATAATTGTTGCTGGGTTTTTCTCCCTCAAATGGAGGGTTTGCCCAAGGTATATGCTGTGTCTTTGTGTCTGATTTTTGAATTAAATTATGTGCTTTACATTTGATCATAAAATCAACACCCTAGAGTGGTGTGCCCATCCTTGGGCAAAATAATTAAAATAAAAAAAAATTATTTTTGTTGTTGACCGACCCCTTTGGAGGAGTCGGCTCCTTGGGTGAAGGGACATCTTGGTAAGTATAAGTAGAAGGTTGAGAGAGAAGGAAAGGCAATTAATTTTAAGGAATATTCATATGGAGCAAACCTATGAAGATATTTGAGCAAATTTACAAGAGAAGTGTGAGCAGATTTATGAGAGGTATTAAGCATCAATTTTGTGAGGAGAAGAGAAATAAAAGCAATATCATGGTGGTTCTATGAGCAGAAATATTGAAGACTATATTGCAGATTTATGAGTACTCGTATTGCAGATTTGTGAGCAGTTGTTAGGGAAGATCAAGGAGGAAGTTGCAAATAAATTATCATATTATTCATTTGGAGGTTGGTGCCTCTTATAGAAGAGATTGGCGTCTCTTGCTAGGTTGGTGCTCAGTGGTGGGGACTGGAGTCTCCAGTGGGTTGGTGCTTACGAAATACAAGCAATATTTTGCCATTGTTTTCTCCTATAAGGGTTTCCACGTAAAATTGTGTGTTCTTCCTATGTTCCTAATTGCTAGATCTTGCATGCATTAAATTGCTATGGATAATTCATTTTTGAGGTAATATTGTTGAGATTGACTAAGTTGTGAAAACAAAAGTCTAATCTATACTAATTCACCCCTCCCCCGCTCTCAATATAACCGTGTGTTTCATCAATTGGTATCAAAGCGGGATCCTTTGGAGTTAGCCTAACCGCTTGAAGGTAGATCTTGGAAGCACACATTGTTAGTCAAGAAAGATATTGGTTCTCCTCAATAGGGCATCAACGTTTGAGTGAACGAATTATGTCTTTTAGAGCATAAGGATGGAAAATTATTTGAGTGATCTAGGGTATAATATTTGGCAATCAATCAAACATGATTATATTGCTCCTACAACCCCAATAACGGATCAAGCCAAAAAGAGGGCAAGTGAAGATAATGCCAAAGCTAACGATTTTGTGTGGGTTATCTGAATCCGAGTTTGTAAAAGTTATGCATAGCAAATCAGCAAAGGACATGTGGGATAAGTTGAAAAATATATATGGAGACAACAAGGTTAAGAAGGCCAAGCTTCAAATGCATAGGAGACAATTTGAGAGTTTGAAAATAAAGGATGAAGAAAATATTGCTGCCTACTTACTTTGCGTGGATGAAATCATCAACACTATCCGAGGTCTTGGAGAAAAGGTTGAGGATGCAATAATTGTCCAAAAGGTTTTAAGATCTCTCCCCATGAGATTTGATTTGAAAGTTTCCGGCATCGAGGAAATGAAGGATCTCGACACCTTGAAGATGGAAGAGTTGCATGGGATCCTCACAAAATACAAAATGAAGACAAAGAAGAAGAAGCCATCAGAAGCCACCTTCAAAGCATCCAAGAAGATGAAGAACAAGGGATACATATCAAGTGAAAGATCAAGTGATGAAGAAGAAGCTCAGTTTGTGAGGAAGCTCAAGAAAGGATCTAGCAAACACAAAGGTAAGTATACTATTAAATGTTTCAATTGTGGTAATTTAGGTCATTTTGCTTCCAAGTCTCCAAAAGCTAAGAGTGAAAGTAGTGAAGAGGAAGAAGAATATAGCAAAAAGAAAGGAAGGAAATATCACTAATAACAAGGAAAAAAAAGCACACAAGGAAGTATGAAAAGTAGAACTTTCCAATGCATAAGAAGAGTCTTTACATCCAAGAAGCAAGTAGCTCATCCGAAAAAAAAAAGTGGAAGCTTCTCCAAATGGGATAGAGAAGAAATATTCTTCATGGTGTTGGTTGAATATTTTGTAAACTTGTGAGGTTTAGCAAAATGGTGGTTTCGGCCAAAGTGTGTGAGATAAAACTCTCCTAATTAAGGGAAGGCTCCCCCTTTCCTATTAACTAAAACAAATATGGGTGGAACGATAACCTTTCCTCTTGTTTCAGGAAAGATTAAATTCTTTTCTCTTTTCAGAAAAGTAACATTAACTTTTAAATAAACTTTTACAGCAGCTTGCAATAAAATCAAGAGAAAGGAAATGAAGTTTTCTGAAAGCTCAAAAACTTTTGTCACTTCTTTCGGGACAGGAAAACAATCTCAAGCACAAAGTCTTCAAAATCTGAGATCCTATCTACCCTTTTGAAAGATAATCTAATGACAATATACAGCATAAAACAGCACAAAGTCTGCAAGTATGATGTATCTATTAATTACTACAAATGAGAATTATTACGAGCACAAAGACTAGCAATTCTTCTTAACTTCTAAACTAAAATTATGAATTCAACCTTCAACATTCACAGCACATAGTCTACAAATATTTAAATTGAAGCTCTCCTTAGCAATCTTCCACAATCTCCAAATAATCATAAAGTAATGCTTCAAAATGACATAAGAACACAATGGATGCAAAGTAGGACTTCAACACAAAGTCTGAAATTTCCAACTCTTTGATATTACTTAAAAGATAACAACTTATAACTATAAAGCTCAAAGTCTTTATGAGTACAAAATTCTGCAGAATTTTCTTGCTTGCGAAAAAGATACAAATTACAAAGGACCCTCTCAAGTATTTATAGGAGAGAGGTCATGAGAAAAAGGTGGGAGGATCCCAACTAACTTGAGAAATTCTCTCAACCACCAACTACATGCAATTGACTTATTCCAAATTACAATCCTAATTTATCTTGACTTGTAATTTGATTACATGTAATTACAATCTTCAATAATGCCAGTAGCATGGCCACTTGCCATTACAATTTCTGACTTTACATGTAATTTGTCAAAACAAAATTACAAATGCATAATTGAAATTACTTTAAGTGTCCAAGACATGACTCAAACCATATCATCCTTCATCTGCGATGATCTTATTGCTGCTTCAGGATTTTAGAACTTTAAGTATTTAGGATTGGTGAAGACATCTTCGAACTTAGAACGGGAATTTGCATTCTTAATGATCTTTGTGTCCTTAGCGGACTTCAACCTTATCACAGGCTTGGAGTAATACCATTTGTTTAGGAAGGAAGTTCTTCTCTTCGTTGCGTTCTTTTTCCATGCTGATTTACTTTGTTCCTAGATGGTTTCATGAGGATTATTGACCTTCGGGCTGCCCCATGAATTACTGTTGTATCTCTTCTTCTTTTGTTTAATGATGAAGAACCCATAACACCTTATTCAAGATGAAATTGTTATAAAACAATGCCCATGCCTTGATTTGTTGGTTTGATAGATCATGTATGCAAACAAGACTGACAAGGGAAGGGATAAATTGATGCAAAAATGGGCTCACAAGTGAATTTCAGGTTTTGGAAGGCTGATAACAAGTGCATAGTGTAATCGGGATTTTTGGAACATATTGCAATTTAAAAAGTGCAAAGTAGGAAAAATGAGAGGTCATTGCAAGTTTATTTTTGAAACTTCTACTTGCACTTTTTACCAAAACCTCCTACTTGCAGTTGGTTTATACAATCCCGATTTGCAGCCAAGGGCATCATTTTTCTTTCTTTTTCCTGCAGAAAATGGAAATGAGATGATGGAGAAATGGGTATGTAAATGAGATGAAATGAAAGGGAAATTTATGGCAAATGAAATGAATGGAATGAAAGTGAAATGAAATGAAAGGCAAATGGTATGAAATGAAAAATGCTGAGAAAGACGTTTTTGAAAGACATTTTTATGGAATGAGGAAAATGCGTTTGGGAACGGAGAAGTTTTTGAATGAATGAAAACACTTTTTTTTTTGAAGGCGTAAAAGATGGAATGAGAGGCGAATGGCGTGTTCCAAATGGAGGTGTATGAAAGTAAACACGTTTTTCAGCATAGATGTGTTTTATAAAATAGCATATGAGATGGAATGAAGGGTGTATGAAAGGAAAATGCGTTTTCAGCAAAGAACGCTTTTATTGGAAGAGGAAAACACGTTTTTCATCCAAAGAACATTTCTATCAAATGCAAACTCAAACTCACACATTGGCGTCCCAAAAAAGTCAAAGATTAAAGACATTAAAATGAAGAGAAACAACAAGAATAAAGAAGAACAGACCTGCAACAAGACAAATCGGGTTTTTTATGACACATTCCAAGCTTAAAAACTCAAATCGGGCTTTTCAGGGCACTTTACAAGTTAATTTTAAGTGAAATAGGAATTTTTTCAAGTCATTGCAAGTGACTTTAAGTGAAATCGGAACTTTTTCAAGTCATTGCAAGTGACTTTAAGTGAAATTGGAACTTTTTCAAGTCATTGCAAGTAACTTTAAGTGAAATCGGAACTTTTTCAAGTCATTGCAAGTGACTTTAAGTGAAATCGGAACTTTTCAAGTCATTGCAAGTAACCTTTTAAAAAGTAAATTGTAAAGTGAACAAAAAGTTCCTACAACTTGTAAGTTATATAAAAAGTTCCTACAACTTGAAATTAAAACAAAAAGTAACTTGTAATAAGAGCAAAAAGTTCCTATACCTGTAAGTTACACAAAAAGTTCCTATAACTTAAAATTAAAACAAAAAGTAACTTGTAATTAGAGCAAAAAGTTCCTATCACTTACTTGTAATAAGAAACCAAAACCCCTACTTGTAGTGATGCCTCAAAAACCCGAAATTGACCAAAAACACACTAAAAATGACCCAGAATTTCACAAAAACGGACGAGAGTGAGTAAAAAGTGCTAACCCAAAGGACTATAGACCTAAAATTGAGATTTGCTAATCTTTGCACCTCGTAAAACGTGCCTCAGAAGAGAAAACCTTCAAATTTTATCAAAATTTTGATAGGTTATCCCAATTTTTAACAAGTCAAAAATTAGGGACAACACATGGCAATAGAAGCAAAGGATGATAAAGACAAAAGAAAAGGAGATTAAAAAGAAGAACATAACGATGATGATGAAGTGGATCTTGAGAAGTAACTCCATTTTGCCTATCATAAGATCAAAAAGCCCAAGAAGAGAAATTTGAGGCTAAAGTCAAAACTTCAAGAGGATAGCGAAACTAAAGTGAAATCATCTCAAAGTATTGAAGAATCAGAAAAGATGATCATGGATCTAAAGATTCAAATTAAGGAAGCAAAACGAATTGAAGTTGTTGTAAGAGATCAACTAAAGACAAAGGAATTGGAGTGTAAGATATTGGAGCTTGAAATTGTTTCCTTGAGGAAGGAGTTAGAGAAATCGAACGATCAATTAAATTGAAGCATGAAATTTGAAAAGAGCACTAGAATTTTGGAGGACATTATGAACTCTCAAAGATCGCTTTTCATCAATACTGGGCTTGGTTTTGAAGAAAATTAGAAGACTACCAAGGAAGGCTCAACTTCTAAGACTACAGAGTTACCAAAGAAAACAAAAGAGGAGAAATTCAAAGGATATGCAAATGTGCTAAAAAACTTTATTAATGATGATAGTTCCAAGAAGAGAGAAAATAATATCACTCAAAAAATCAATTTTCTTCACAAAGGCAACAATGAAAATTTCAGAAGATCGTTTCCTCAAAGGTGTCTAGACGCAAATGAACAAGTTTCAACATTCCTTTTATGGTTATTGTTTCGTTAGCAATAAGTTTGGTCGTAAGGCAATGGATTGTAGAGTTCGTGTAATAATCAACCCCCAATATTTCTTTTTGGTTTTTCCCTGATTCTTCCCAACTGCTGTATGAAGTTTTATGTGTTTGTTTCAGGTTTGTTTGATTGCTTTTTCTCACATGCCATACATAATGTATTGATGCCAAGACATATAGAAACAAATGCAAATCTAACATACAAGAAACTTGTTAGGCTTCTAACTTTTTTTCTCCCTTAGTAATCAGATTTTCATTGACAGATAGAGCAGATTCTTACAACCATAACAACAGAAAATTAAACACTTTTCAGACCTGGAATAGGATCATAACAGCAGCAAAGGGGCCCCTTAAAGCCACGCACAGCAACAAGCATATCACCCTTTATTCTCCACGTTTTTACCAGCTCAAGAAACAATGAATTCAAACTTAAAGGCCACTGAAGATCGACCAAACCAGCAACTATAGTCTGAGTCTTTTCCACCAGCAAGGCCATCCCTGTTAAAGCTCACAGTCAGCTGATTATATCCTTCTACAAGCAACTCGAACATCACTAAAAGTGGGGTCCACAAGATCACAACAGAGCAGGGCTGGGTCGTCCATCCTTTGGCCTCAAAATAACTGATCAAACACCAACTGCAAGGGCCAACCAGGCTGGAGAATAACCCAGAGAAGGGCATTGTCCCTCAAGAGGTCGACCTGACCTAAAAATTCAGTCTCAGCTTCAAAAAATGCAATCTATAGCTTGATGGAATCGCCATGAGAAGACTCTTCCACAGAATCAATACCCATTTCAATCGCTTACTCCTTTTCCGAGTTATGTGCAAATATGTAAGTTCTGAACCAGAGAAGCATTGCCCAGAATATGCTTATAAGCTGAAATAACCCCCTTACAATTTTTCAAATTTTCACATCAACAACATCACCCGTCAACATTAGCAAAACCAAAACCAGTTGATGAAAGTAACCCTACACCAAGAATGTACACCAAGATCCCAATGACGGGTGACGTGTGAGCATATGGCGCAAGGGATCGTTAGCTAATAAACTAAAATGCTGGAAATACAATGATTATGCAACTCAACCACTTATTCAGTGGGAGTAGATTGACGGCTCAGCCGATCAGCATTATGAGGATTACAAAGTGCATGAAAAGTAAGGTATGGGCGGCTAGCCGACCCCTTCCACTTGTTCAGTAGACAATACAGAAAAGAAATGTTGAAAGTAAAAACAACGAGGCTTGTCTCTTCCACAATCGTGGGAATACAATAGTAATTTGTAGAAATGTAAAAGAGCTAATCAATATTACTGATTCAACGTTACAATATGAAGTATAATTTTCAAGAAGCCAAGTCTTATAGCTGTCCAAATCACTCCAAAATATTATTATATGTTCCTCCAAACTCTTCAAGCTCACAACTATGAAAGACAACCCAAAACCCAAACTTCTGACAATCTGATATAAAAACCAGCAAACAGAAAACATAGACTAGCAAACTAGAAACACTTCCAAAATGCTCCTAACTCACCCAATACTCCTCCAAACAACTTGTAACAAGATGCAAATGAAGCCTAAGGAGAAGGCGTCCAAATCAAGACCAAGAAACAGCTGCAAATATGAACAATTATTTAATGCAAGCTTCCCAAGACACTCCTAGGCATGGTACTGCCTCCTAGGAGGGGCGATCGGCAATATAAAATCATAGACTTCATTAAAAATTCCCAAACTCTACAAATAGGGGTGCCAAGGGCCTAGGAATAAATTGAGAAACTACCCAAAAACAAAAATCACTCTTAGACTTATGAATAAAATTCTCGTTCAACACTACAAAAATCAGCAACCTATAAACTGACAAAAACATCAAAAACTCCAACTGTGAAGCTCAATCTGCATTCTCTAAGTAAGAAGCAATCTCATTATCAACTAGGTGTTATATTTCAAACATGAAACCGATCCTCCCTAGGAGGTATGCATTCTTCGAAGCCATAAGCCTGAAAACATTTCGGCACCAATTCGATATGAAAGACAATGGATAGCTACAAATGAAGACCAAGGCTCTTATTTATAAACTTTCTCCAAATTCAAAACTCATTTCCCTCCAATTAGGGCGCCCAGACATGACATTCAAATTCACCTATATCAGGCTGCATTGAGATTTTATTTCAAACTTCATTTACCTTCATAACTTGGTGTCCAATATGAGGAGGTGACATTAAAAAAATTGTCAATAATTCATAAGTTAGGCGTCCCACATTATCAAGTGAAATATTTATAAAAATAACTTATGTGTCCACTGGGCGTCCACCAAAGATATAAGTGAAAATACATAATGGATAACTTAAATATTTCCCTTATGAAGTTATCCAATTTAGCATAAAAAATATTTTCACTTAAAAAATTATTTTCATCAAATATCAAACTTGCCAAGATAATCACCTCAAATGCTGGAGACCAAACTGAATAAACTGCCCTGCCAGATTTAGCCATAATACCAAGCTGCTGAAACACTGCCAAAAATAGCACCAAGAGTGTTGGAGACCAAACTGCTCAAACTAACCTGCAAAATATAGCCACTGAACTAAACTGTAGGAACCCTGCTAAAAATAGCACTACTACAAATAGCACCTACTAAAAATAGCATACTGCTAAAAATAGTAAGTGTGTCCAAATGCATTTTGACCACATTTTGAGCAGTCGTCGCAACTTACTAAAAATAGTAAGTCCGAAAAAGTCCTCTGTTTCAGTTGCATGTCACACCACTGCGAAGCTCTCTGAAAACCCTGAAGGAATCCAAAATCCAAACTGCAAAACTCTGACATGCAAGACTCCAAAACTACCAAAGTATCCTCCTAGAAAATAGGAAACCCTAATTTTTCTTCTGACTAGCCTACGGGCATCCGGGGATAGGTTAACAGTCATTGGAAAGCGTAGTGCTTAAAATGGGGACATTACATAAGCACTCCAAAACTTCAAGTAAACCACCCCAAAACTGAAAGAAGCAAACACCATCCAAAAACCAAACATAAATCCTTCAGACGAACTGGAAAATCTTCATCTTTTTCACCCAAATGTGATTCCTAAGTGAAATCACCAATCACCAACTTGAGCAGGTCTCTCACTACCAAAACTAGTCCGAGACAGCGAGGATTTTCGTCCTCGAATCCGTTTCTCAGACCTCTAGTATCAAACCAACAACACCTCTCTAAGTCGTCAAAACATCCATATAGAATGAGCTAAAATAATCAACTTTTAAAAGATGCCTCCTTCAATTAGGAGGACCCAGCAACCCTAAAAACCAATGCCACTTTTTTGGAAACATTATAATTTTGATTTAAAATGTATCTCACCCAAACATTAGCTTTTCATTTAAATTTTTATTTCCTCTCATTACTTGGGTGTCCATTCCATAACTAGCCTTCAAAAGCATTCTAGATGCTTTAAAAAATAAAGGTTATAACACTAGGCGCCATGGTCCTTTTATGTCCCCTTTTTGACCTTCAATGATAAAATATAAAGTCACTTTATAATAGACCTTTTTTGAAGCATAAATCAAATATTAAAATGATTTAGCCTAAGTAACTTTATACCAACTTAATTTATGTTGTTGGGATTAGCCTGACCAGGTCCAGTTACTCAAAATAGACTTACTATTTTAGTAAGCACTAAAAATAGCAATTGACACTCCAAAGGCTCGAACTGGAGAAATTCTGATATCGCACCAAGACTCACTATAGACAATGAGCACCATACTAGCCCTGCTAAAATAGAAAGCCACACCCGAAACACCAAGAAAACCCCACAGAAAGTACTGGCACAAGACATTAAAGCTCGTCGGACAACCTCCACTCGTTGCCCGAACAGGAAACCCTACACTGCTCTACCTGTCGAACCAACTACTAAAAATAGCACTTACTAAAAATAGTAAGTGTGTCAAAACCAAACTGATCTAAAAGAGGACATCGAAAATGGGGACATTACAGTTCATGCAAGGAACAACTTCGGTTTTTTAAAGAGGAACTATAATCCATTTGCTCCTCTAATGGACTACAACATTATGTGTTACAAGTGCAATAACTTTGTTCATATAGAGCGTTCTTGTAGAAGTAATTTTGTGGAACCTCAAAAAAAAATGAGGATGTTCATGACAAGCTAAAGGAGGAATCTACAAAAGTTTGAACAGGGAGGAGCAGGAAATGATGGAGAAATCCATGCTAGTACAAGCAGCCTTCCCTCTGCAAAACGAAGGAAATCAGTGGTATATTGACAGTGAGTGCTCAAGCCACATGACAGGGGATAAAAGCAAGTTCCTCACTTTGAAGGAAATAAATGGAGGCACCGTGAAGTTTGGAGATAAAATTATGGCAAGAATAACATGAAAAGGCATTCTTAGTTTTGACAACGGAAACACAAGGACTGAAAATGTATTATATGTTGAAGGAATGAAGCAGAATCTTCTAAGTGTCAGTCAGTTGTGTAATCAAGGGCGCACTCTCACATTTCATCCTAGTGGTTCTAAAATCAAAAAGACAAGAACAGGGAAACTTGTCACAGATGCCAGTAGAATTGCAAACAATCTCTATATCCTTAGTGAAGTCTATTAAAGAGTGTTATTGTATTATTTAATGGTCATCTTAGCCTTTAGTTAGTCTGTAGTTTACTTCAGTAAGTGTTTAATAACTTTTTGTTCTTTGTTTTTGTTAACATCTGTTTCTTTTTAGAAACATCGTCCTGTATTGTATTATTTAAGGAGCTTTCATCTCCTTTGTAAATAAGGAATTTTGATTATCATTTCATGGTATCAGAGCTTAGGCTCGATTTTTTTAAGCGAATTTCTAAAAAAATCATTGTTTACCTAAGGAATTTTTAGAAATTTCTTAGATGTTTTAGCCGAAAATGGTTTTTTTCATTTGAAAAAATTGTGGTTTCTTTGAAGCGTATTTTCATGAAGATTCTTGGCCTTGTGCTGCTGAAAATCGCAGATCTATTTCAGAGATTTTTTTAAAGGATTTCAAGATTGAAAATCGCGGATTTAATATACACAAAATCGTGAATTTTTTTCTAGTTCTTCAGGGGTTTGTTGAAGTAAAAAAGTGTCTGGCCTCCTAAGATTCGCGACCTTTTTGAGAGGTTTTTAACTCACATTTTCTTCTATTTATTAGTTTTAATGATCAGATTAACATGCACAGAAATTAATTTAAAAATTCGACACAGTACACAGCAGATACCCTGGGAAAACCCTCCTCTTGAGGGAGAAAAACCCAGCCAATAATATCTCTTATATTATTGAGTCTTCAATATGAATGATACATATACAATAGGCCACTCAAAAGGCCAACACACAGCACCACAGTATGATGCGAATACAGAACTGAATGATTACAATTTACCAATGACTATCTCAGCTTTCTATATGAATCTCAGATTGCTCTTGAATGAACTCGCATATGCAAACTTCGAACTGTATGAGAATGAATTGTAAGTGCAAATGAATAGATGATGGAAGGTGATCAAATGAAGTCATATATATATCAAGTGATATAAGAGTCGCAACTCTTCAAAAAACAAAGTCAGCTGTCATAGAGATATCAAAGATGCAATAACAAGAGGTCGGCCTCTCTTGGAAATATGTGCCTCTTCACAAGTCTTCAAGTCGGCCTCCAAAGATAATAAGAGATGCCTCTTTATTTGGATGCAACCAATCAGAAGAAAGTCGGCACACATAAGAACTCATGCCAATTAAATAAATCGCACCTCTTCATAAATAGAAGACTATATAAATTAAATACCTTGAGCTATTATTTAATTTATTCAATCAAGAATAATCAACGGCTGGAAGAATACTACTGAAGCTGTAACATCAACACTATTCATGCCGTTTTTCTTTGCTCAAGTTTTTTGAGTTTCTGGGCATTTTTTAAAATTGTATTTTTCTACTACTTTTGAAGTCGCGCAACCCTGTTTTCATAGGTTTTTAAGCACATTTTTCTGCTAATGTGTCATGTTTCTGAAACTTGAGGGTTTTAAAATAGCGATTTTGTTACATCCCTCACAATGAGACTACATGTTTGGTTATGTATGTTGAATGCAATGTTAGTTGCAAATAACTGCTTTCATGAGATTATGACATTGAGGATGCAATGGTCGTTCTTTTATTGTAACTGTAATGTTAACAAACTCTTTATTTTGCAAGTGAATTTATTGTTCACGAGAAGTTGAAAGAGATCACAAGATTAAGTTTAAATGCATATTATTTAGCCGTTGAGAACGATCTAACCCTAATCCTTGTCAGTGGATGCAGGATTGCCAATGCCATGAGAGAAAGGGAAATATCGTCAAGGAGAGGACATGGTTAACAATGGATCAATTTTATTGTCTATCTCGAGCCAGTGTATTACAAATATCTAAATCGTAACTTGGCCATAAACAATATAAAATAAACAATTACTCTATAAGTTAATTTAAATATATATATATATATATATTAATCTTTAATTATTATTTTTATTTAGAGATTGCAAATTGATTAATAATGTCATAATTAAATAATAATAAATTAGAATAGGAGCAATCGATATCTCATATTAATTAACTTTTGGAAATATTAATCTTGCATCGAATGATTCTTTCCTTCTAAAATTTTTGAAGTGGAAATCATGTTGGCGTCGAGCCTGGAGGCAGCTCGCTATCCACTCTGGAGGAACGCCCAAGAAAGGGTAGATGAATAGTTCTTGGGAACGGCTGGAAGTTCGAAGTTTCCTTAATAAAATAGACATTCATTCTTCATTATCCTCTCCTCCGCTTCTCAGGTTCTTTCTCGCACGAGGTCAATGTCTGGGGGTTCTTTGTCAATTTCTTGTTCTCTGTTTCGGCTCTACTTTGGAATTGCTAAATCCATTGTGCTAATCTTAGTTCCATGTTGGAAAAATCTTTTCCTCTGTACTATCAGCTTGGCTTGAGCCTATTTAGTTTGCTGTTTTTCTTTGCTGTGGGTGACTTTGAGATTCTAATCATTGGGTGAGCTCTGTCGAAGCTGTTGTTGGAATCTGATAATGCTTGCGCATCATTCATCAGAGGGTGGAATCCCATCTCTTCATTTTAGTATTCTATCTCTCAGCATTCGCCTTTAATTACTGGTGTATCTTTCTCGCACAGGGTCTACCATAAAAATAAAAATATAATTCTTTTGGCTCTCTTTCATTCGGGCATTCTTTTATTTTGTCTTTGGGTCATCGCACTTAATTTGTTTCCATTGATGGACCTGCGGGTGAATGGAGAAGGGTAACTCAAGGAAACGTTTTTCTTAGACGCTATTGTCACACCTTGTGGAATCTTATTTTCCTTTGTCGAGTACACGAGAAGCTTGTCCTTGCTTTCAGGTTCCAGATTACTCTATGAAAATTTTGTACATGCGTGGCTGTCTCTGGACATATCTCGGGCCAGTAGGACTGAGAGTTTCATTATCGACTTAGTTGAGTATTCTGTGATGAGATCGGGGTACCTCCTTCAACTTAAATCACACATCAAACAGGCAAGTAGCGGAGACTTTTATTTGTTAATGAAAGCTTCGTTTAGTTTCTTAACCATTCATATATCTCCATGCTAGGAAAGCAAACTTATCAAATTTCTTAATCTGGTTAAAAGTATTTTGAATCAGTATTTGTTTATAGTCTGAATGGTCCATTGAATGAATCCTTTCTTTTTGTCATTTATCTGTTCAAGAATTTTCCTTAATTGAATTTGCATATGCTCATCTTAAACTAATTTTGAACCCGGAAGCATGATTGACCTCTCCTCAATTGAATAGAAGCTATTATGTTTTCTTTCTGAAAAGAGATGATAGGAAGTCAAGAGTTACTCTTCCTTCAAGTTTTTAAGTAATGAGTTAACCATAAAATTTAAGAAAAGATTGAGAACCAAATCTGGACTGAGGACAGTCTTAAACGAATTTAGATAAGTAATCTTTCCACTCTGTTTTGGGCATCAGAGTTGGCACGGGTCTTTCTCATACAAAGTATGATAAATCTGGAGAATCCTTACGGGTGCCAAGACATTGACTTCTTCACTTGTCATGGTTTTGGCTAACAAATCATTTTTCAGTTGCAAAAGTTAACCAGACCCTGTAATATAAACTTGGGTCCAAAATACAAAGTTGAATAAAGACCACTTAATCGAATATGTCATTGGTCATAGGTGCTCAATGAAAACATCCTTTGTTTAGAGAAGGCAGTTAGTCTTGAGAGAAAGTGAAAGATGTTGAGCCGAGTCTCTCTCTTCATGAATAGATGCTTAATGGTATCAACTTAACCTTAATCTAAGAAATGAACAATAATCGAATCAGTTGATGCAAGATTATAAACTTGTTCTAAGGAATATCATGTTGAGTAAGGGTGAGAGAGGTGACGGCAGAGGAGTGCCAGAGATATCGGCACAGGAGTGCCAGAGACAATAGCACAAGAGTGCCAGCAATATAAAAATCCTTGGCCAAGGTACGATGCTAGATTCAGCATATGTAAGCTATCAAGTACTGGATATACCACTGATCAAAGAGGCCTTTCTAGTTGGGAGGTACCCTTAGTTAGGTCGATCAGAAGGTATAGGTCCTTGACACCAGGCTCAGAGACATGATGATAATTGATCCATGTTGATTACCCTCGTGAAGGGCTGGGTTCTTCTGTTGAAGAAACTTGGGGGACCAGTTGGTCTTGGTTGGGTGGTAAAGCCCTTGATAATATTTCTCTTTCCTCAAGTGATGATGATCAACATTTCAACTTAATGATGACTGCATAATGGTTAATTCCTTCTGCTAATTCAGGTACAAATAAATGTTCATTTGAGTACTTTATTGCTACATTTACTGTTATGTAATTAATGTATTACTCAAAGTTAGTTTTGAATAAAAAAGTTAGACGGTTAATTTCTTTACTTGTTATGAATGGAAGTTAGTTAATGATGCCCTAGTAGGTTCTCTTCAGTTTGTTATTTTACGCTTGAAGGAAAACCTAGTTTGGCAGTTATTAGATATTGTTCTTTCGTGAAACAGTTAGAGGAAACAATTAAATGTTTCACTTCAGCTGAAAACTGAAAACTCAAAAGTTAGTTACTTATTTGAATTAGTTGGAAACAAATTGGAAACCTTGGTATTGAAAACAAGTTAGTTGTAGATCAGCTGAAAGTTAGTTGTCAGTAAAAAAATTTAAACTGTAGTCTGGGAAGGTTGTTACAGATTTGCTGAAGATTTGTGGTTTTTGAAGGCATTTCTGAGCAATTTTTTTAAATCACGTTTTTTTGCAATTTCTGGTCTTTTTTGGCGGATTTTTGGATTCATGGTTTTGTGATAGGTTGCTACCAGAATTTCTAAAGGAGTCCTTTGAAGATATTATTTTAAAAATATTCTCTAAATTTTTTTGTGGAAAAAATACTTGCTTTTGGTAAACAGGAGGGATGGCATCTACCTCTTATGCATTGATGGCCAAACGACCAGCAAATTGTGTCAAATCATCTACATGGTACATCGATTCTAGAGCCTCTTGGCATTATACAAATAGGAGAGATTAGTTCGTGGAGTATATGTCTTGCTCCGATTCTGTCATCTTTGGTGGTGGCGAAGAGTATATAGTTGTTGGCAAGGGCAACGTCCAGATCACATCTGGTGGAAGAAATTTAATATTTCTATATGTATACTATGTGCCAGGCATGGAGCTTAATCTGCTCTCTATAAGTCAAATTATGAGACAATCTGAAGTTGGACATCATTTTTAGTTCACACAAATTCAAAATTGTTGATAAGAGTCCAAGAAAACTGTGGTACTCAAACTTGAGGATCATGGTCTGTATCGACTGCTTGACACAAGAAATCCTCTGGACCATGCGCTAGTTGCAAGGAGTTCATCCATCAGCATTCTTTGGCATCAATGGTATGGGCATCTCAATATTGCCTACCTCTCTCAGGTAGCTCGAGAGAATTTGGTAGAAGGCTTACCTAAGATTCAGCAGCAAACACATGGTGTTTGCAGAGCTTGCCAAGCAGGGAAGCAGCATCGTACTCCTTTTTCAAAAGGAAAGTCTTGGAGAGCATCCATGGTCCTACACCTGGTTCATGCAAACGTTTCTGGACCAATGAATACTACATCGATCATTGGTGTCAGGTATTTGCTTTTGTTTGTTGATGATTTTAGCAGAAAATTGTGGGTGTATTTTTTCAAAACAAATTCACAAGTATTTAATGAATTTCATAAGTTTAAAGCATTAGTTGAAAAAGAGTTTGGATGTCAAATCATTACTCTTAAGACAAATAATGGAGGTGAATTATGTTCCAACCAGTTCACAGACTTATGTGCAAAACATGGCATTAGACACCAGCTTACCACACCCTATACCCCTCAGCAAAATGGTGTTGTTGAGCGGAGGAATCATACCATCATAGAAATGGTCCATTGTATGTTGGAAAACAAGAGTGTTCCCAAGAAATTTTGTGTTGAGGCAGCGTATACTGCAGTTTACCTTCTTAACCAATCTCCCAACAGGCCGTTAAGAAGATGACTCCCGAGGAAGCATGGTCTAGGAGGAAACCAAAAATTACCCACCTCGGGGTTTTTGGTTCAACTACGTATGTCTAGATTCCACACACCAAAAGAACCAAACTAGATTCCAAGAGCCAGAAGTTGATGCTAATAGGATACAGTGACACTCACAAGGCCTATCGGCTGATTGATGTGGCTACTGACCATTTGACATTCAATAGGGATGTTGTGTTTGATGAGGAAGGTTGGCCCTTTTTGCACCCTTCTCCCATCAAGAGTCCTGACGATCAGCCTCTGAAGACCAGGGATTTGGGAGCTAAGTTGTCAATAGCTCTACCTGAAGGGAGGGATTCTGATGCTTCACACCTAGAATCTCCCAGAACAAATCCTTTACCAACAGGGAGGGACTCTGATGATTCTAAGAGTGTGGAATCTCCTCGGCAAGACTTTGTCTCAGTAGATTTTCCTCATAATAATATGGATGATATTATTCCAGGCAACCGATGTCATGATGATGCTCATTCTAATTTGGAAGATAATTATTCTCCTCCTCGTCCTAAGTGGTGGGAAAAGGTCATTAGTGATCATGATGATGAGCTCGTTGAGGGATGCTTGTCCAAAGGCAAGAACAAAGAGAACACAATAAACATTGCTCTTATGGCCAACATTCAGAGTATCTATGAGCCTCAGCAGTATTCAGAGGCCAAGGGTAAACCTGAATCGGAAAAGAATATGGATTCTGAGCATCAGAGTCTTTTGAAAAACAACACATGGGTTATGTCAGATCTTCCACCAGGGAAGAAACCCATTAGCTACAAATGGGTCTACAAGGTCAAATACAAGGCTGATGTAACACTAGATAAATACAAGGCTCGATTGGTGGATAAGGGGTTCTTGCAGAGAGAAGGTATTGATTATGAGGAAACCTTTGCTCACACAACAAAGATGAGCACCATCCGACTAGTCCTAGCCATGGCAACACAGTTTGGCTAGAAGGTCCATCAGATGGACATGAAGAGTGTCTTCCTCAATGGAGATTTGGAGGAAGAGGTATACATGATGCAACCACTTAGTTTTAAGGTTGCGGGACAAGTGCACAAGGTATGTAGATTACGGAAGGCTCTTTATGGCCTCAAGCAGGGACCCCAGGCATGGTACTTGAAGTTTGATAAGTAGTTGGATGCACAAGGGTTTCACAAGAGTCCCTCAGATGAAAATTTGTACGTTAAGAACACTAGCAATGATATCATCCTCGTCATCTATGTGGATAATATCATCATTTCTGGCAACAAGTTACATTTGATTGAACAGATCAAGTCCAATTTGTGTCAGGCATTTGAGATAACGGACTTGGGTCTTCTACACTATTGTCTTCGTGTAGAAGTTTGGTAGACTAGTGGTAGTATCTTCATTTCTCAGTCGAAGTATGCCAGAAGTTTGCTTGAAAAATTCAATATGGAAGATTGCAAAATCTCATACACCCCTATGGAGAAGGGGCTGAAACTTTAAGCCAAATCAGACTCACCAATGGTAAATGAGTCTGCGTTTAGGAAACTTGTGGACAGCCTCATCTATCTTACTACCACAAGACTAGATCTCATTTTTGCTGTGAGATACATTTCTCGTTTCATGACTGCTCCTAAGGCAGAACACTGGGTTGCCACGAAGCGAGTATTGCGATACGTCAAAGTGACACCTACCTATGGCATTTTCTATAGCAGATGCAAAGATCCTAGACTCGTTGGCTTTACAGACTCAGATTGGACAGGTTCAATCCATGACAGGAAGTCCACTTCTGGGTATGTTTTCAATCTTGGTACTGTTCGTGTACGTTTTATCATCCACCAAACACACAAAATAAAATGTCCAAAGACACACTATCCTCTCTTGAAAAAAGTCACTGTGTATGCTAAGATTGCGAGAAGATCATAAGGCAACTCCAAGGTTTCTTTCGTCAGGTTATGACATGTGGATAAGCTCAATGGGCGTTGTGATATGCTGGTAATGCACAAAGGGACTTACGTCAAAGAATTTCTTACAAGTTTGGGACTTAGACGAATTTATCATTAAAGGCTTCTTCGGTTGGGACTTTTAGTTTGGATCTTCAAAAAAAAAGGGCAAAAAAAAAAGGGTTTAGAAGATCTAATCTATGCATAGGAATTCAAGAGACAATAAAGATCAAGTTAAATGAGTAACCATGCTTTGTTTCACCTCCCTGCGACAACTACGCAAAGTGGGTGAAATCTTCAAAGGGTGTGATTATATTTTTCATGCCTCGAATAAGACCGAAGTTAAGCATCCACAATCACGAGCTCAGGCTAACTTTACGCATCGAATGAAAATCATCCATCCGAAGAAAGTATGAGCAATATTTCACCATTAATCTATACGATCAAATCTTGCATTCACTTAACAAACATCCAAAGAAAATTCTATTCTAATTGTAATCTAATTCTAATCTATGGTTGAAGAAGTTTATGCAACCCTGCACACTACTTGACAATAAAAGTGATTCAAAGCAAATCATGCATAAGAGCTTATATTATCGGAAATAGTTTAACGCAACAATTTCATATACTGTCTCCACACTTTGGCCTGTAAGCAATGAAGCTCACATGGGTTTCAGCATTATAGTGGCGCTAAAGTAAGACTTTTGATTATTCTTTATAGTTTAGCCAACAAATTTGCCTAGGAGACCATAATGGCTCAGAGAATTCTTTTAAGTGTGTAAGATGTAATAACTCTCACATTTGGTGTCAAGACACAACAGATGATTTCCTTTCCAGTCAAGTCCTAACCTTAACCTCAAGATACTTTAGAAACAATTAACCCAGGATTCAAAGATTTTCCACAAATATTTACCCAAGGAATATTCATAACATTCCTTAGCGAGGTCAGTCCAGAGTGTGCGCGTAAGCAACATCACCTTTCTCGCAGAATGGGAAACCCTCCTTAGTCAAAAACTAACCAAAGCAAAACGAAAGCAAACTAATCTAAAGAAAGCAAACTAATCTAAAGAAAGCAAACTAAACTAGAAAAACGAAAGACAACTAAACTAATAAAACAAAATGACTAATCTAAGGAAAGCGAGAACAAAATAAAAAGCAAATACTTTGACTATGTACACGCAAGTTCCAACAAGGAACTCAGGGCCGGAAATAATGTTTCAGAAAATGCCCATTGACAGGAAACAGGATGTCTTCCCCTGTCAAAATTTTTAACCTAAATGCATTTTCCCCTAATATTTCTCCAATTTCATATAGTCCTTTCCATAAGTTGTCAAATTTATCATGATCTCCTCTCCATTCGTGACCTTTGTCCCAATATACGACTAGGTCGGAGATTATGAAGGACTTTATCGTTGCACGTCTATCAAACCATCGTTTGACAACCCCTTGGTGTTTAGCAAAATTCTCGAGACCTTGATCTCTCTGTTCTTCTAGTAACAATAACTATGAAAGACGCATTTAGACTCTATCATCCGAGTCCAGGTATACTTGCATGAATCTTAAAGTTGAAATCCTCAGTTGGATGGGAAAGACGAGGTCTTGCCCATAGACTAAGTGATATGGAGAGGTTCCAAATGACCTCTTCGCTCTTGTCTGTCTGCCCATAGAGCAAACCTAAGTTGAGAATGCCAATCTCTCGGATTTTAATCCAGCAACTTCTTGATTAAATTGAGCAAATTATTATTTGTGGACTCTGCCAGCCCATTACCCTGGGGGTAATAGTTCGAAGAAAATTTCAAACTAATCCCATAATCAAATGCCCAGTTGCAAAACTTCAATGAAGTGAAAGTAGAACAATTGTCACAAACCAAAGCCTTGGGACAACTAAACCGAGTGATGATATGCTCTTCCAAGAACTTGATTACCGCATCTGACGTGCAATTCTTTGATGCTTGTGCTTCGGACCATCAAGTACACTAATCCGTTGCAGTCAAAATATATATGTGCTGTGCTTAAGACGATGGATTTATCATGCCAATAAAATCAAGTCCCCACATTGCAAATGGTTTCACTTTTGTGATTGGTTGTAGTGGCATGGTCGGATTATTTTCACGAGTTGCAGTAACTTGGCAGGTGTGGCAGGTTTTGACATGCTCATATGCATCTTTGAAAATAGAGGGCCAATAGTACCCTGCTCTTAGAATTTCGTAAGTCGTGGCCTGACTTTCCTCCAGGTCATGTCTCGAACTTTGAATGCAAATGCTCCATGATTCTTTTAGCTTCATCATTTCCGATACATCTCAAGTAAATTCCTTCGTGACTCCTTCTATGGAGTACTGACCCTTAGAGCATATAGCATTGGCACTTGAGCCTGAAGGCTCGCTTCTGTGATGGGTTCATATGTGTAGGATACTTGTGATTTATCAAATATGCGATGATGTCATAATACCATTCTTTTGGGGAAGTATCAATCAATACATACGTCTGTTGTACTAAGCCAGGCCCTTCAATGGCCATTGTCTTATCTAAAGCTTGCCCACGAACTAGCTCCATTGGTTGTAACTCAATATCATATTCGTGGATAGTGGTGACCCACTTTCCTCTTCTCTCTCCTAGCTCATTTTCTATTAGGAGTGTCTTGACAGCTACATCAGGGATGATGGCGAAGACTTTACTCCTCGGGATATAGTGTCTAAACCTTTTGATGGCCTTTACCAATGCATAGGCCTGCTTTTCAATACTTGGGTACCTCAATTCTGCATCCTTGAGAGGTGACCTCATGAAAGCTATGGGATGATTTTCTTTCTCTTCTGTTCTTTGGATAAGCATGGCGGCACAAGAATGTTCTGATGCGAATGAATATAAGTAGAAAGGCTTTGTATAGTTTGGACTAACCAGGACGAGCATCAACGATGGCCTACTTAATTTCTTCAAATGCTTTCTTTGTTGGTAGTGTCCACTCCCTCTTGGAATGCTTATTTAACATCTCATTTAAAGGTTTGACTATCTCGGCAAAACCGGTGATAAATTTTCTGACAAAATTGATCTTCCCGGAGAAAGATCTTAGTTCCTTTTGGCTAGTGGGCAAATGGATTCTCAAGATTGCCTCTATGTGTTAAGGATCAATTAATATTCCCTTTTCAGTGATCAAGTGACCCAATAATTTTCCTTCGGTGACCCCAAAAATGCACTTCTTTGGATTTAAGGAAATCCCATACCTCTGACATCTTTGAAATACCTTACCCAAATCTTCTAAATGGTCTTCTCAATTTTTTGAAAACACTGTCAGATCATCCATATAGATGATTATACATTTTCCAATTAAATCTCTGAAGGTGATGTCCATGGCCCTCTGAAATGTGGCTCCTACATTAATTAACCCAATCGGCATTCTTTTGTAAGCAAAGATTCCCCATTTTGTTGTGAATGTCGTTTTCAATCTATCTTCATATTCCACAAGGACCTGGTTGTACCCAGAGTATTCGTTGAAAAAGGACATCATCCGCAAACCATTGACAATTCGTAACACCTCATCAAGTAATGGTAAAGGCTAATTGTCTTTTTCGAAGGCCCTTTTAAATTTCGGAAATCAACACATAGTCTGATTTCGCCATTTTTCTTTCGAACTAGGACGAAATTGGCGACCCACGTTGAGTGGCGCACTGGGAATATAATTTCAGCTGTTAATAACTTTTTGCCCTCCTGATGGATCAATGGTTCCAATAATGGGTTAACAGGTCTCTGACGTTGCCTGACTGGCTTACTTCCTAGTCTGAGCGGAATAGTATGTGTGATGATGGAAGTGTCATAAGTCCTTAAATCCTCATAGCTCCATGCTATGATATCAGGAAACTATCTCATGCTCTGAATTATTCCATCCTTCACTTCCGGTGTGCTAGTTCTTCCTATGCATACATTCTTCACCTTGTGCACGGATCCCAAATTCACTTTTCCGTACTGGTCCCCTTCGATCCTTTGGCTCTTCATTTGATCAATTTGATCCTGGTCGAATATTCTTTCTAATTGTATCATCCCCCTCGGAATCATGTTTGTCCTTAGGTTCATAATGCCATCATCATCAAATTCAGCTTCTCTTTGTGTCTCCTCATCATCAATGACTTGTGCTGCAAAAACGTTTGAGCTTGCTAAAAATTCAAGAATGTGGTCATCATCCTCGAAAACTTGGAAATTTGTGATATTATCCAGAATCGATGATATTGATGATAGCTCCACTGTGAACTGACTTATACCCTCCATGGCTAGCAGCTTAATTGAACTGGCTGCCTGTGCGAAGGAATTTGCTACTTGATTGCTCGATCGGTTCATAGATTGAATGTTGAAAGCATCGAAGCTCTCAATAATATCCCACACTCTTTTGCGGTAACAAGTCAATCTTTTGTTATGGCAGACATACTGCTTCCTCACCTACCTCACGACTATCTCTGAATCTCCAAGAGCATGCAATACTCTTGCTCCTTTCCTTAGTGCTAGCAGTAACCCATGAATCAATGATTCATATTCTGCTACATTATTCGTGCAAGGAAATTCTAGTCTGTGAGCAGCAAGATATACTTCTCCTTTCAGACTGATTAACTCAAAACCAACTCCAGCTCCTTTCTTTGATCGGGATCCATGAAACCTTAGGATCCAAACTTGTTCTTGTTGTGGGGCCTGTGGAGTCTGTGGGTTCACGTTCCCTTCTTGATGATCTTGTTCAGGTGCTATCTCTTGTATCTTTATTGAGGTGAAGCCATCAATGTGATTGACCTCTGCATGGTTTGAAAAGCCTAATGTTTTGCGGAATACTTCTTTGTACTTCTTCTATGGCTTTATGGCACATCTTACAAATGAACTCAAAATGCGCCGAGTTGTGGACTCGACACCAATTTGGCAGTAATAAATCTTGAATATGGATATTTTCATGCAATTCTGCCTTCATTTGGACACTTCTCCAGACAAAGTTTCTGAAACTTTAAGACATTCCTTCATCATTCTCGTGGGAGTTTTCCCCTTTTTCAATTAGCTCATTTGTGGAGTCAGTCACCCGGTTACCTTCCTGAGTTGATCCATGCAACATGATAAATTCGTTTACCCTAGGCCTATAAGTGCCTAAGTCTATCTCTAGGAACCATATCTCATTGTTCTCCCCGTATTCAGTAATCATCAATTTGAGCCTCGGCGTGTTGTCAATCCTTATTTGGTTCAGGACTCCTTTCCACGGTAGCCACATGTGGGAAAAGTATGTAGAGATATATCCATTTAGCCTTCTTGACCAATCTCTACTCAAAAGCATATCGTACCCATCAGGAATATCCACCACTGAGATGTCTATACAACTTTGTATTCTCGGGTCCACTGCTAATTGCCTGTGGATGTTATTTAACTCTCCTATAACCGGGACTTCCGTCTTCTCTAACTGGGTAACTTTCTTGTTAGTTCTTGCAAGCCCAAGTCCTAACCTCTAGCAGACAGCTAGCAGCATCACGTTGCTTGAAACACCGGAATCCACTAGGCAATTGTGTAACATCTTGCCAAATATTTTGACTGACAATAAAAACGGGGCGGGCTCGTCTTTTCCTTGGTAAAATACCACGGGGTGTTTCTCCTGATTGCCAATATCTCGGTTCTTTTCCTTTTGTGTTCGAGGAACAATTTGTCTTTTCGGTGGGGTCTATGGTTGCTCATTTGCTAGGACTTCCTCTTGGAAAATGTCTATGTCCATACGAACTTCTTCTGGCGACATGTCTCTTTGATTGGAATTTCCAGACGATGTCTAGGTTATTCCTGCAACACTGGAAGTTTGTTGCGGACCATCAAATGTGTTGCTTGACATTTCTAATTCGGCAAGATTGGTATTGGCCGGAGCATTAGGTACTCCTATGTTTAGCACATTCTGTGAGATGTTTCTCGGAACAACTGGTTCAGTCAAACTGCGCAAAAGCATCTCTCGAATCTCAGGGATTCTCATCAACTCGATCAGAGGTAAGCTGACCTTCATTCTTTTAAATTCATCTAACACATATGAACTTAACCTCTTTAGTTCTTCTCTGGGACGATCCCTTGTTTGTGCTTGAGCCTGCTCTACTTGAGGGCTTACTTGCCTTGTTTGTTCCGCTTGTGGAACAACAACTTGTCTTGTTTGTTCTGTTTGAGGAACAGTAGCTTGTCTCATTCCATTTGGCTGAGCATTCTGCTGGTGATATTCAGTTGAATCTCTGGGAAGAGATGGCATATTGGTAGCATTTGGATTTCGTGGGGTCTGGAAATTGTTTGGAGGAATAGATGTAGTTAAACGTTCATTTTGGCAATTATTCCTCTGGTATATCCTGAATGGATTTCCAAACGCTTGCTAGAGCACTTCTCTAGTTCCTTCTACCAATATACTGTTATGCAGTGGAGCGAAATTATAACCATTGACTGTAGATGGCTGGCTAGACGGGTCTTGAGTTTTCGGCCCATCTCGATATCGTGGCGCCTCCACTGGGCCATTTGCAAATGCGGATGGAAATCTTTGATTATGCTGATACTGTGGGTATTCTTGGGGTGGAAATCGGACACTCTCAATCACGAGGGCCTAATCATATCTTGGTGCAGGAACTAATTCGTATCCAGTTACTGGAGGATCTTCCGCCTCTGAATTCCTCCTTCCGCTTCTGAAAATATCTTTGGCTACTTGGAACTCGCGACAGTGCAACTCAGAATGTTGATCTGTGTTGTGCAGCCTACACCATCCTCATAATGCTGCTTCGGCTAGGAACAGCTTGTCTGCGGGACGATTATCAACAGGCGGATTATCCAAGGGTGATGGTACAGTACCGTTGTTAGGCCTAGTGTTCCAGGTCTTCTTTTGGAAGCCTGAATTGTTATTCCGGAAACCCTGATTATTCCCTTGATAGTTCTAATTTCCCTTGGATAATTCTGATTGTCTCTCTAATATCCGGAATGACCTTGACCTTGGTAATTCCCTTGAGGTGGCTGATAGCTCTTTTGAAAATTATGTATTTGGCTGGTATGACCTTTCAGATATGTGACTTCAGTCGACAGCTTCTTGACTTGTTCAATCAATTCCTTCATTTCATTCTTCTATTCTTGAGTTAGGATCGAAGTCGTCACATTCTAAAGGTATATTGGCTGAGTTGGTGGTACTTGGGACATAGGCATTCCTAGGTAAAGGACCATCTAATTACTTGCGGACAGGACTGGGTTCATCATAGGTGTCTGATGAGCCAATGCCCGATTAATATCTTGAACTTGGTTTTGGGCGGCTGCATTTCCTAAGTAATTGAGTGGACCTAGACCCATACCTACTCCTAGACCACTACTGGCCGTAATTGCTGCAAGATATGCTCCCTTTAAATCCGCTAGAAGTGGGTTCGTTGATTTTACAAACATAGCAGAAAGACGATCCAAAGCTTCGTAATAGATTGGCAGTGCCGCTGCATTGTCCAACTCATAAGGATCTCTTAACTTGGTATAGGCTCTATGGAATCTGTTGTTGAACGTGCTAATTGGTTCGTGTTCTTGTCTCTTCACTTCCACGAACATAGGCAATTTTTGGAAGTGAAGAGACAAGAACACAAACCAATTACACGTTCAACAACAGATTCCACAGAGCCTATACTAGGTTAAGAGATACTTATGAGTTGGACAATGCAGCGGCACTACCAATCTATTATGAAGCTTTGGATCGTCTTACTGCTATGTTTGTAAAATCAACAACGAACCCGCTTCCAGCGGATTTAAAGCGAGCATATGCTGCAGCAATTACGGCCAATAATGGTCTAGGAGTAGGTATCGGTCTAGGTCCACTCAATTACTTAGGAAATGCAGCCACCCAGAACCAAGTTCAAGATATTAATCGAGCATTGGCTCATTAGACACCTATGATGAACCCAGTCCCGTCCGCAAGTAATCAAACGGTCCTGCACATAGGAATGCCTATGTCCCAAATACCACCACCTCAACCAATATACCTTAAGAATGCGACGACTTCAACCCGAACTCAAGAAGACGAGAATGAAATGAAGGAATTGATTGAACATGTCAAGAAGTTGTCGACTAAAGTCACATATCTGAAAGGTCAAACCAGCCAAATACATAATTTTCAAAAGAACTATTA